>JAABNX020000017.1:12645864-12675204 GCA_015163995.2 Mormyrus lacerda | reverse complement strand
AAGTGCAGGTCAATCCCATGCGACACTCTGCATCTGTGCTAAAGTGCAGGTCAATCCCATGCGACACTCTGCATCTGTGCTAAAGTGCAGGTCAATCCCATGCGACACTCTGCATCTGCATGCATTTTCTTTCACATACATGTATGACCACACTCTCTGTGTAATTAATACAAGTTTAATTACATCAATGTATAGGGGTATGAATGATGTAGTAAAATATGGGCTTTCATTTTCACTATAAGTCATCGCGGTTGTGTTCTGGCTTCTAAAATGAATGCGTTCGCTAAGAGATTTCCTTCTCATGTCATGCATTTCCCACCGATCAATGATGCAGTCTCACCATACCTCGTGTCTTTCTACTATGTGCATCATTGTTTTACCTCGAATGCACAAGTATCACATTTAATACAGAACTGTAGTGGTATTGTGCAGTCCATGAGATTTATCACCAAACGACTGAAGTTATTAGCATGACTATTTGCAAAATGACTGTCTCTGCCACCAGAGGGCAGTGTCCTATACCTTAGAAGTGGGATTTTGGGTTGTGGCATCCACAGAATGTTCTGATGCAGACCTGTTTAAATGTATTGACGGTGAACTAACTAAAGATCATTTAAATCCATTAAGTTCACGTATATTTCCTAATGAACTTGTAAATGGATTGAAGCGAAGTGTTTCTGAAAGGATATAGATTTTGTCCTCACTATTATTTTTCATTATTTCACTTTAATTAACCTATTAACTTTACATCAGTATTAACATAATAAGGAAGTCAATTAGCATCAGAATTGCAAACAGCACGACTCATTTATTTCAATTCACATATTTAATGAAGACCTTAAATCATTATTGTTGATCAAGCGTGATGTCACATTACCTGAAATGCATGCAGCAACTGTAGAAGTGCCAAAAGTTAAAGAATGCATCATTAAAGTTACAGATTAAAAAGAATTGCTACTTGAAAAGGCTCATTTTTAACTTTACTGCTAATAAAAAGCCAAAACCAGTCGATCAATGTGTACTCATGGATGATTAAGTAAGATATCAGTCTCAGAGACGAGTGGTTGTTGGGTGAATTAAGTACATTCACTACACAACAAGCAACCAAACTTCAACCAACAGGAAATGTCTTCAGGGAAATGCCTTTAGATGTGTATGCTTATATGTTGTTGTTATTCAGAGAATAACAAGGATTTTTCTTTGTGTAACATAAAAGAAGACTGCAGCTGTCAAAGGCTTTCAATTATAAAAAAAGATAAAATGCAAAGGAGAAAGAGAAACTTTTACAACGACTTTTCTCTTTCTAATTGGTGTTTCTGTTCAGGCAGTCTGCTAATATGGACCCAACGGGTTTTTTATCACATTATGCAACTGAACTGATACAATGTCATAGTCTATGATATAACCAATTGATTAACACCCAGCAATAAAGTTTGTACTGGAATCAAACCTTTACATTAAATCAGCTGGACTAAATAAGCCCCCTTTTTTAAATGTTGTCTCGATCATTTAGTTATGATTTATGTGAAAACTGAATCAACAGAGATACAAGAATTAATGTACCTTGGGATTTTGCACATTAATCACTTTGACTTGAATTCTGATTAAAATTAAACGCCTGCTCTTCTCCATAAACCCCCCCCCCCCCCCTCCTCCGCGTCACATGTGCTACTGGGAAAGGTGTCATGCCTGTGTGGTCTGACTGGTGCATGCACTGCAGGTCATGGTGTTCACCGTGAGACCTACTAGAATCAAGGTAAATAATCAGAATCGGAACTGACTTTATTGCCGGTGTGTGCGAACATACCAGAACTGTCTGTGGTCCAGTGCCAAACAAGTAGGAAGCCGTACGGAACAAAATGAGATAAACAGGGGAACACAGAATACTATGTGCAAATAAGAGTTAAAAAAAAGTGATACAGAAGACACAGTGCAAGACATCTTAAGACAAAAGAATTAAAGAATAGAACTAGTGCAGGAACCATTTTCGTGCATGTTAAAAGACGTACATACTGAATAAGGTTCCTGGAGAACTGACATGGCTGGTGTGTAACAGTATTATTGAGGGTCTTCAGAAGTAGAGAGACAGACCGAATGCAGTCGGAGCTGATAGTCATTAGGGGTGTGCGATTTGACAATATTAGGCCACAAGTATCTCCACAATCTGCCTTTAAGGTGGAGATTGTTACTATCGTTCCACAGGCACGTTCTATCAGTTGCAGTCCAATGTCTCATACACTCATCTGAAGCTGTTTGTCAGCTAAATCCCTTTCGCAGTAGTGCAAGGGCATCACTTTGGGTTGAGCACTGGGAGAGTTGAGGTCTCCACCCATTTAAGGGGGCGTCCAGAGGGCTGTATTGGCTGGTTTTGATTATTGGGGGGGCAATTACAACCCACGTCCCCCCATAATTTACACCCATGGGGTGGTGCTTTGAGTTTCTCCCTCTCTCCCTTTCGTTCCCCCTTCCCAACATGCATTGCGCAACATGCAAAATATTCTCTGTTTGCCAATGTAGTGGCATGGACAGTGTGCGGGAGTTGATGCCAAAAAAGAATTAACATTGGTAACATGGAGCTTCCTTGGATCAGACACAGAGCAAATAACAGTTATTTGCATCATTTGTAAAGATAAGGTTCACACACTGGACGGCAACACGACGGACCTCTTTCATCACCTCAAAAGAAAGCAGCTGAAAATACCGAATACTGAATTTTTACAAGGGATTTCTTTTGATATGGGCGGAGCCATGACACATCACAATGTATATTCTGAGCTTGTTTTTCCTTCAGGTTTTATTACTCTACAGGACCATTTTTATAGGGAAATTTGATCGATTGTACTGTTAAGATGCTTGTAAAATGGTATTAAAAAACAAACATGAAAAAGAATTGTGATAAGATCGTGGATGCGATCAGGCCACAAAGGCTGAAAAAAAATGTGATATTTTTACTATATTGCGCAGCCCTAATGGACACATCACCTCATGTGTTCACCAGACACAAAGACTGAGAGTCATTGGACCCTGAAAATGAGAGGAGGTCCGTGTTTATAGATCATGGAATACTTACCACAGCTCATGCAGAGAAAGCAGCCATTGTGGCCTGATTTACAGCAGCCAAAATTGTGTTTAATACATGAAACACAAATCATACTCAAGAGGTTTTTTTTACAGCTGTCTTACTTGTAATGAAGCTTTAATATCTGCTTGTCAAAACCTATTAATATGGAAATTATGTTTTGCCTTCAGAATGTACTGGAGAACATGATAAGGGTTTTATTATTGAGCTGAAGCACACCTGACACACTCCATTAATGCGGCATTTTGTTTTTGTAACAATTGCATTTCATCGGTTTATGTAGGTCTACATCAATACACTGGCTACCTGTCGCAAATCTGGTTCCACACACACACACACACACACACAACAAATGAATTCAGGCATATTCAGCAAAACATTTTATTTGATAAGAAGGACACACTGGGAATTTACCGCACCTCAAATATAACACATTAGACCCCCTCATGTACAGAGTCTGGATGGAGCTGCGCGGTTCTTACAATTTTCACCCCAGTGGAAACCTGCGCTACCCAATTTATTTATAGAATTGAGCCAGATTCCAGCATGAGTTAGCCTAGAAGGCTGTCTGACACAACATTCATTAGAAACAGTTTTAACCTCTGACAACATGTTCATTCTGAGCGGGTGCACCCAGCACGGGGCTAAAAGCGACCTCATTCCCCCCGCCTGGGGCCATAAAGTCTTTTCATCACAGAGCTCATCTCATTAGCTGCTAGGCAAGGGGCTTTAACAGCATCAATAACCTAAGACAGCCAATGCACAACTTCATCGATAATAAAAGTTTTAAAGCATGCCTGCATAATAATAATAATAATAATTATTATTATTATTAATATTATTGTGTGCTGTCATGAAGCGCCAGTCCGTTTATCCCAGTTTTTTTTTGTATCGACTACCCATTGCAAAAGCCTGATTCTTAATATTTATTTACATACGTGTCATTTTTATAGGGCCTACCGAACCTGTGCTGGCTCTCATTAGTGTGAGAGCAAAACGTACAGTTTCTTCCAGCTTTCAGTATAATTACGTAACTTCAGAAGTCGATATGCTGTTTCTAAATTACTTTATATAATTACTTTGTGTTATGCAATTTTGTGTAAAACGACTCGTGATTAAGCGCGACGGATTGAAACCCAGTTAAATACAACTGATTTTGACCATATAAAGCTTTCAAATTGCATCTCCCAGAAGGAAGACAGCTTGATTTTTATTACATGAAGACGGTGCGGTTACGCAGACAATCAGGGTGTTACAGCTGGTAATATGAGGCAATCGGGTTAACGCGCCGTCACTCAGCCGTCAGCTCTGCTTCTTTATTATAGTAATGTGTCGCACTGGGTTTGCTTTTGGCTTTAGGACCCCGGGGAATCGCTGGGGGGGGGGGGGCACAATTTCCAAACTGCGCGATGAAAAAAAAACGCACCGAATCTGGGAGAGAGTCCGACCTGAGAGAGCGCAGTCACCTGCTGGTGAAGGACAGTAAAGCAGGGAGCAGGGACGATCTGGCACTGCCATAATAATCAGCCGCTTCTCTCTTTAGCTCAACATTTTCTTTATGTCAAGGGGACAAACCCCCTCCCCCCTCCCCCACTTTCACTTGAAAGACGCAATAAATTACATTGAGATGAACGGAATGAAAGAACGCAGAGTTAATTGCTTTATCTTGGACTCACTGTAATTTGAATGTTCTGACAAGACTGAGCAGTATTTTCTGGGGGGGCGAGATGGTCTCGTCTTCACTTTTCATACTGGACACATTTCTAAGATCTGCCGCATAAAGGTGTTCAGAGGGACTGTGTTGCTGAGGATGCGGCGATTTGCCAGCCGCCGCCAGGGAGACAGCGGGCTTCTGCGTTTTATGGGATTCCTCTAGTTTTTAATCAGGTTGGCGTGCTGTCTCCTTCACTGAGAGATCACCTCCCTGTCCCTTACCCAGCTCTCTGGCTGGATCGCCCTTTGTTATAATCGTTTTATTTTTGAACCAGTGGAGGCGTGATTTGTGGGAATGAGACTGGAAAAAGAATCGGAAGACAAGTGGACCGGGCTGAGGTTAGGTCTGGAACTACAAGTCTAGGTTTCTCAACTTGATACACTTTAAATCAAGTTCCTACATGGAGCGCTCAAGTTCACTGGGTATCGAGGCACTGAAGGTAAGTAACGATCGGACTTATGTTTTTTGTTATTTTTTAAAAAACAATCCACTAGCTTTTGTCGCCCCGTATCTGTAAATAATGGTTCCCGGTTGCTACTTGTTACCGAAAACCATAATGAAGAATAACAGATTCCACTGGCGAGCCTTTGCGATGTTTAATAATGTGGATATCGGAATCATCTGGGACCTTTCGATTGCTATTACTTCCGAGTATTTTAACAATTACAGGGGGGTTTGTGGAATTTATAGCATCCTTTTTTCAAGTTAATTGCAACATTGTTTAATAGCACTGAAGGCGAGTGTGACGGATATATAGAGATATATAGAGGCTGAGACCGTTCGCCACGGTTTTATTATTAAGTTTATTTCCCAGCCGGCGTCTTTTAATTTTCTGTCATTCAAGAATAATGTGCAAATACGGCTGAAATGAATGGTAAATAAACACCAATATGCAATTGTCCCAGTCCATTGTCTATGATAATTAGCCGGAATCGGTTTGCTGTAAATCAGGCTGTGAAAATATTGGGCTTTGCTTTTGCTATTCTGTGCATGTAGAGCTTCTGAAAAATCGGCGCTTCGCCGGTTTGTTCACTGGCTCGTAAAGATCCGACAGTCCTTTGACTGCGCTACCAAACACACATTGCATGCAGAATGTACGAAACACCAGCCGTTTACTGTCGAATAAACGTTGTATTTCTTCAACTTTGTATTAGTGTTTCGGATGTTTTTTTTTCCCCAGACGTGACTTCATAAATCATGCATATAACGACGTCTTAAATTGTATAGTGGATTTCTGCTGCAGTCGAAGAAGGGAGGAAATGATCATTTTTTTATGTAAGAGAAACCCACATAATTTCTTGTCACATTTGTCACGTGTCTCTCTCTTTTCCCCGAACTTGTTTGTAAGAAAGGGCATCGGATTTAAACCCACAGCACGCCGTTCTTTTTCAATACATATTGTTTTGCATGTTGCGAGTAATCAGCAGCGCAAAGTTGTATTTTTAATTCCCGCCGAACCGTAAAGCATTAATGAAACGTGTGACGGTATTTTAGGACTGTAGCGGCGCCTGAGTTCGGATATTTCGCCGCTTCAGCGGTTCGGGTTTTATTACGTATTAATTTGTGGTCACGTGGTAATTAGTCGCTTATGAAGTTTAATGATTTTGATTGGATTCTAGGCGTTTACAGCATTTCAAACAGTGGACCGTCATTGTGGAAGTTGAAAATGTTTGGTAATCACTGCATGGACAACAGGTTTTAACTATGTGTAAACACTGAAATACTGAATATTTATGTTAATAAACAGGCTTTATTGGTCGTTCTAGTCTTTATCGCTGCTGTTTTGTACATTACATGCATATTGGAAGAATGCTCGCCATAATTATTCTTAAATTTGATGCTCGTAAACTTAGCAGGATACGATTCTTTTTTTTGTGTGTAGGAGGTTGTAGGTTGAAATCTGATGACCAGCAGAGTATTCATCATCATTGAACCCTTGAACAAAGCCCTTAACGTCAATTATTACAGGGATTCTGACTGACCCTGCTCTATGTCCCTAACGTATATTGGACATAACTTTGTGATAAATATAAATGGATGTCCTGTACACATGGCAAAATTGCAAGTAAATAAAAGAAACGGGAATAAAAACTTGTATATTTCCAATTAGAAACTGAGTATGACGTAAATGATCTGAGCTCCCCATAGGTTTGAACAGCTGTTTCTGTTTAAACAGTCATATTAGATGCTTGTCTCTTTGATTTATTGGGCTATCAAATGATCTCATCTATCATTGTTAAATAAACCCATAATTGACATTGTGAGGTATGTTACTTATGAAATACATCAGTAGGGCTTTTTTGTTTTCCCGCCCTTTGCGAGTCACATTCACTGCTTTCCATTGTTCCGGTGAACTTTGATTGTAAGCATTCATGCCGAAGCTGTCAGCGACTCTGCAAAAATCAGAGCTGTCAGTGAAGATCGGCTCCCCTTCAAATCCACCTCCCAAACATCTTATTATGCCAAGAGAATGGAACTGATGAGTCATGAGAGGCAGTGGGAACATAGTGCTTAAAGACACGAACTTTTAACCTGATGCTCGCTAGATAAAGTCTACAAAGGTGCCCTGCTCTAGTATCCTTGATAAAAATACTTCACTAGTAAAACATGCGTTTTTCCCCCATCCATCTACAGATCTGTAAGTTGCTTTGGAGAAAAGTGTTAGCTGTGAAACTAAATATAGATATGCTTATATAATGAGAACAAAGGATTCCCCATCGAAATTTCCCCCAGTAAATTCCTGGAAGGTTCTTTTCGTAGACTTTAAAGTTTCAGTCTGCTGTGTCCTGGGGTTCCCTCGTTATGTTTCCTTGATTTCCGTCAGTTTTTGCACGTGTTGAATTCATGATCAGTGGACTTAAAAAAACAAGCTTGCGACGCATGCACTGTTTCGACCTTCTTTGGATTCCAGCTTAATCTATCAGGTTTATTTTCACAGTGGTGTTGAGTCAGGTGTGGTGGGGCAGGGGAGGGCCATAGACATCCATCCTGGTCCCTGCTTTACGTCTCTGTTTCATTTCACCCTTAATTAACTCACCCAGGCCCTAGGGCACATAGATTAGCATGCCCCAACACTGCGCTGATTAATACATGTTTGTGGTAGGACTCTCCTGTACAGCGTTTCTCTAGATCGCCCGGGGCGTATCTCTAAAACGAGGAAATGGCAGCGTTGTACTTGTTCTGGGAGACTTAACCTTTCTGCAAAGCTTTGTTTAACTTCCCTTGCAATTCCCATGCCCGACATGAAATCTCTGCCCAGTGGTCTATGAAGGGAATGAAATGAGCATTTGCAGCGTGCAGAACCCCGAAGACCTCGGACTCCGTCCTGATAACCATCCAAATGACTGTCAGCTGGGGATTCTTTGGAGTCACTCAATGACGAGTGTTTTAGGCTCTGTCGTTTTCTGCCACGCCGTCATCCGAGTCGTGCCGGCTCAAAACTGACTAAATTTGCCTGAATAATAGAGAGTAATGCTCATTTGCCGTGACCTGCACTGCTTAGGTGTAGATAATTCTAGCGGGTGTGATCTTTGATTTGCCTGCCATTAGGTTGATTTTCATGCCGCATTTCTGTTAAAAGCTTACTAGTGCTCCCTGCGATGTTAACACTGTCAGTGGGAATTTCTTCTCCTCCACGTCATCCGTTGCTTTTCCCAGCTCTATATCAAGCGACTTAGATCCCAGTGACACTAATTGTGATGCATCCCCACAGATGTCTGGCAAGAGGGTCGTGTCCCAAGCCACCGGCATGTGAAAAAGTCACCGCTTTCGCCTTGATGTTCAGCCCGGGATTTTGTTCATGCTGACAAGTTAATCCCAGTCAAATATGGCGATGAAGTGGCGTGGGGGGGGCGACTCTCACACAGGGCCGGGCTGGCGATGCTGTAAAGCGAGACGCAATAGTCTGAGCCCACGTGCGGCGGGCATGGGGGAGGAGTGATAGACAGGAGAGTGAGTAGAGTGAAGCATAGTCCCATTGGCAGTAACTGCATGAGTAGAGTGAAGCGTACTCCCATTGACAGTAACTGCATGAGTAGAGTGAAGCGTACTCCCATTGACAGTAACTGCTGGTTGAGCTCGCACCCCCCCCCACCACCAAATCAGACCTTAAGACATTTCACACAACAGTCGTGGGACTCTTCCTGACAGCTGAATTACACAACCATCACGAGCAATGAATGAAGTCAAGTTTGGATCCTGTCTCTTGTTGTCCTGTGTCATTTACATAGATCTGGGCTATTCCAGTCACGGTCTGAGAACTGCAGACTTTCCAGTACACTTTTACCTGGAAGTCAGGTGTCAAGCCCCTGGCCAATCAGAATCAGTAATTATTAAGCTAACTACTAATTATTAAGCTACCTGGGAGAACATGGCCCGGATTTGGAATCTAGATCCAGATTTGAAGATCCCTGACGTAAATTGTATGAGGAAAATTTAAAAATGGAGATTAATTCAACTGCAAACAAAGTTCAGTGCAAATATGGAAAAAATGGCAGTTTAATCAGAGAAGAGGGGGGCGTATTAACCTTGGGGGGGAGGCAAAAAACATCAAAAACTAGTTTCCCACACTGCACAAACATGCACACGGGCATCCTCGTTAGGCTGTGCACTCTGAAAATATACTTACAGGAAGCCACGCTGTTACTGCAGTGCAAGAACAGGGAGGGACAGGGAAGAGCACAGCAGAGACCATGGTGTCCGCCATGACGGGCTCCCTTAATGATGGGCAATGCGGCATCCTGGTGATGGATGGCCCTGTAGGTCCATCTCCGACGTGGCAGGGCATTCTGTGAGTACCCTCTGCTTCTCGCCTGAGAAAATTCACCCCTAACGGGCTACAGTGAGCGACATCAGTATGAACTACAATGTGCATAGATCCTCCGTCTTCAGCACCTACGAGATCTTCTTAGTTTACTACATGTTCGTCAGGACAAAAAGCATTGATTGCGTTTTCTCTATGTTCTTTGTGTTGTTTTGTGGGCGTGTTCTGTAATTTTTTTTCATATGGACGGTAGGATTGTGACGTCGCCTTTACTTACTGTATCTTGAGTTCAGTGTTAAGGACAGAATGTAAAAGTACAATCTAAATATGAACTTTCTAATGTAACCTGCTTTACATTTTTTCTGTTTGACTTAAGCCAATCATATTTCATTTGATGTTTCACAACCTCTTCCAAACAACACTTTTATATCGTATAATTCCCAGTCACCCGTGCAACAATCCGGGCTCAGTGCTCAGTGGAATAATACAAATTGGAAACAAGTAGCGCTACGTCTCAGTGGATTGGAAACATTCAAATAAGCATAAGGATAATGTAGAGGTGTTTCAGAAGGTTACATAGGTACCGTTTGACAGAGAAATGCTGGAATAGCGCTGAGGTTGTTGCATTGTTCCTGGGGTGTTTGCAACACGGCTGCTGTGCGAGCTGTTTGTGCTATTTATAACCGCGGTAGGTTTTCAGATTATATAATTTGGCAGCAGGTGGCATGGTGATTAAGGATGCAGAACTGTTTCCCGAAGGTTGTTTGCTCAAGCACTAAGGGAAAGACTGTAGTGGTAGCCTTGAGAGTAAAGGGCATAGATAACGCTGCCCCCCGAGTTTACGATAGCGGTGGGCTGTTTATAACTCGAGTTGGGTCGCGGGAGGCAGGATTTCACGCTTCTTATGTTCTGTGAGGTGCGGTGCGGTGTTCAGTCAGTCGTCTTTCAGCCAGGGAGTCCGCGGCTCTTATTGAAGGCCTCAGGAGCTGGGGTCGCCGGCTAACTATCCACACTGTGGAAGGGAACCTGGCGTTATATATACTGTGTGGGATTTTTTTTTTAAGATCAACTTATCATTCAGACACGGAAGGCATGCTCAGCAAGCCCGTGACCTCTTGGGGTCTGTTTGTCGTTCACAAACCTGCAGAAAATATGCAGCATCTGGAGAAAAAGAAAAAAAAAATCCTGGCAAGGCTATCTTGGGATGGAGAACCGCATCCAGTTCCGGCCTTTGTCAAAAGCATGTTCCTGACCTTCATTTTTAGGAATGTAGCACAACTTTAGTCCTATATGTTGACATGTGGGATGATGTAGATGATGGCAAGTTGGATGATGTAGATGATGGCGAGTTGGATGATGTAGATGATGGTGATATAGATGATGGCGAGTTGGATGATGTAGATGATGGCGAGTTGGATGATGTAGATGATGGCGATGTAGATGATGGCGAGTTGGATGATGTAGATGATGGCAAGTTGGATGATGTAGATGATGGCGAGTTGGATGATGTAGATGATGGCGAGTTGGGCCGGGTCTGACTGTCGTGCCCTGTATGTGTTTCGAGGTCCAGATGGCTTGTGCCTCTGTACCAAACTGACACCTGAACAGAGATCTTGTGAAGGTGCTACCAGAACTGTCCTGTCACCTCTGCCAGACCCGGTAAGTGTTACGTGTCCCTCTGTGTCGTTGTATGTAATAGAGGCCACTGGGAGATTAGCAGGCACTAAATTCCACGTGTTTGCAGCCTGACACGTCCTGGAGATTCTCACCATGCTGTACTGCTTTGCATTTCATAGTGTGCTTCTACAATGAGGAGAAAAAGCAAGAAAAGTTAAAAAAAAAAAATCCTAGTTATAAAAGCTGTTTTAATAGAGCCATGAATGGAAAAATAAACTTTACGACATTTTGAGACCTAGTTTTTGATGAGGTTTTTTAAAATATGCTGGTTAATGCACGACTCTATAAATTGCACAAGACCGAGATATAGATGTACATTTATTATTGTAATTGGTTTATGGTTAAAAATGATGTGCTTTTACTGATTACTTAGTTGGAAAGCGGAATTAAATTAAGCTTTTTTTTTTCTTTTAATTTTGTCGAAGGACTTGAAACAGACACATTTATGTAAGGGCATTAGTATGCACAGTCTCACTTAGCAACGTCTATCACTTAGCAACATCCAACTTTGCCAGTCGTTGGATTAAAAAGATCCAGTAGGACATGCTTAGCTTGTTCATTCTTACAAAAAAACGATGATATAGCTTGTTCAGTGGTTGTGATAGATGACTAAATCTTATGATTAATGTGTGATGCTGAAAACTTTGTCTTTATTTGGATGGTAGCGGTATCATCCTTGCACTCTACGTCTAGGCTCTATATAACACAATCGCCGCTAATAGTTTGGACGGCTGGCGGCGTGTGCGTGTTTGTGTGCAGCGATCCGATTTCAGTAAAAGCACTGAGACGCCAAAAGAAGGATATGGACAACGCTTTGACTACTCACCAACGATTACTCACAAGAGTATTGATGCGCACTGTATGTGATGCATTCAAATCGGACTTTGAAGACACTTTTGGTGTGAGATAAATTATTATCAAACACAAAGCTTCATATTTTAGCACAATAAGGCATTTTCCATAACGTGTGCCACTGACCTTCAAAAGCTGCTCTTTTTAATCCGTTTAAAAAACGTAACTGTAACATGTGCTGGGAATCATCAGGGTAAATCTGATATTGAAGAAACTTTGGTGTTAACTTTAAATTAGCAGAGAATTCAAAGATTTGCCCGAGGCCCTCTTCTGCATTCTAGTGCCACGGTGTCAGTCCCACAAGATGGCTTCTAGCACGCTTGGTGATGTCATTCGCTTTATTGCTGTTCCGGGCTGTAAAGCACACCTGTCCTTTCTTCACCTCCCTTCTTCTGTGACTCTCACTCCCCTGGCCTGTGTTCTGGATCAAAAGATCCTTCAAGTTTGCCTTTTACCATCAGTGAGGCATGCAGAGCTTGGAGCGGTGCTGGTTTTAGTATCAGCAGCGGTGATGTCACCACACTCACTGCCTCCCTGATTGGTGTTTGGGCAGGAGTGACGGCCGTACTGCTGCTGTTAGTCCCGCCCGTCTTTGCCGGATTCCAGAAGGGAAGATTCAACCTTGGTGACACATCTGCCAACAGCTGTGAGCACAGACAATGAAGATGGGTATCTTTATCCAGACTGTAATAGATGAAAACCGTATTGATCGCCTTTGTAAAACGGTGATGCTTTTTATGTGTCCAGCAACTCAGAGCCACCACTGAAAGACCTCGTGACATATCAGTTGTATGTAGCTGGTGACCAACGTGGTGTCAAGTCCCGCGTGATGGATTCAGATGCTGTAAAGCTGTCTTAACTGTAAAAAGTGACAGCGCTTTCCGGGTACCGATCAAAGTGCATTAGATCGCTCAACTGATAGTGTAGCACATTACACACAGCATTACAGCATGAACAACAAGGCCCTGCGCTCGCAGGTCTGTCAGTCGCCCAGCGAGACGCCTTCGCAGCACTTTGATCAGAGTATTTCCAGAAGCTTCTTTTCCTTAGGAATGCTACAAATATCAGCTATTTGCTCCTCAATTCCTCATCAATAAGGTACCCTCTGATGAAAAGGAAAAATAGATTATTATGCTCTTCAGTCGTGGAAAGATTATTTTCTTTATGAATTTCGAACAAAACGGGCTGCTGCAGATGTTTGTCAAGCCAGGACTTTCTTATCTAGCAATAACCCAATCAGAGTTTGGACAAAGGCTTGATTTTCTTGCCTGATTTCTCTTTTAGAATAATTGTCAATGAGTTCTGTTGTTTTCTTCCTCCACACTCGTCCCAAGAAGCAGTTTTGCATCATTGACGTTACATTACAGATTATTTAGATAATTGTCTCTGAAAAACTGAACATGGCCAGCAGCATGTGGCTACTAGGATGTTTTTGTTCAGCATCTGTTATTAAGGATGAAGATCATGACACTTATAGAAGGTTTTAGACTGATGATTAGTAACCTTACTGCTTATAATAGGATCCCATGGGTGGCTCAAGAGGTAACATTGTGAAATGTTTTGGTAGTTAATCCCAAGACATTTTTTCCCAAATCTGCATGCGTGTCTGATCTTTTTAGTAAGAAACTAATAGAACCGCTGCATGTTCATAAAGTGCTTACATGATGTTCCCTCAGTGTTACGCTAAAACATAGGTGGTCCTTGTCCTAATTGCAGCTAAAAGGGCTGATTCAGTGGAAGACCTGCTTGCATGTGCTGATTTGCCCACTGGAGGAAATGGAAGACTTCTTCAGCTGCACTCTGCAAGTTTTTTTTTTTTTTTTAAAAGATGAGGTTAAAAATAGATTCTAGTGGGTAGGAGCTTTCAAAGAAGCAAAAGCCAGGACTTTGGGGGATTTGGGGGTTCATTTGCATATAGTGTCATAGGCAATATTTCCTCTAGAGTTTTATTAGCTGAGCGCTTATGTGTGTAAATATATACATGGAATCCTTTTGGGATCCGTTAAAGTCAACAGTTAATGTGGGCATGATGGAAATAGGTTATAAAGAACCGAAGTGGCTTTTAAACGGAAAATGTGCAACACACGGAATGCATAGTAGAGTATCACCTTTAAGTGCTGTACAACTTGAGATCCTTGCAGTCATCGTTTTGTGTGTGTGTGTTTGGGTGTGTGCCTGTCGCAGTCAGCATATGCTGTGTTTTTATTCCATTTAATAAAAAAGGGGGTAATTTGTTACTCTTCAGTGTTTTCGCAAACATTAAGACCTAACCGAGCTGCAAAAACCAGCTGACTGGAGTTACCCTAATTGGCTGCTTGCGGAAGGGAATGTGCACCTCTTCCCTTGCCTGGGTAATTGCACAAACAAACCACGGTGCTAAATCTGTGAGAGTCTGGAAATGTCAGCTCTTCCTTGCTTATGCAGTCTAATGACCAAGGGCACAGCCCCTCGGTATAGAGATGCTGATCTGTCATGGGCGGCGTGGATCACTAGTGGCAGCTTTTACTAGCCGTCTGTCTGTTCTGGGTGCAGTTGTAGCCTGATTCTCGGCCAGGTTCTTTTGCTGCCATCGCAGGTTACGTTGTTTAATTTGGGCGACTGTGTCTGTGAAGCTCCTGCCTGTGCACAGTGTGAACGAACCAAAACCACCGCAAAGCCAGGAGGTAAAATTTCCTCTGGACCCTTGTTGCTGCTCTGGACTGGGAGATAATCACTGGTGCTGTCTTACCAGTAATCTGCAGCGGAGCCGTTAGCGGTGACAGCTTCCCGCTAGCCGTCAAGAAGGACCATCCGTCAACGTTGACCCCGCGGATCATTCCGGAGGACAGCGGGGCTTTCGTCAACTTAACGCCACAACAGCCAGGATCGCTCTTCTGCCAGTTTAACACCCTGCCAAGCTCAGGAGTCACAGATGGGAGACATGGGGTGTTCTTCCATTTCGGGCCCGCTGCACTCTTCTCAAAGCATGCCTTGCCGGTAACGTGTACACCTGCACGCAGGCGTTCCAGAAAATGAAATCGAGGTGAAACAGCACCGGGAATGCAGGCGGTTGCTGCTGAATCATGAAGCCGGATTCAGTTTCACGTAAACCTGGGCTGAACTTTTTAAATACCGCGGTGGGACAATGACGTGCTTGGGCATCCGGAGCCTTGGGAGTATGAGCAGATGAGCGGTGACTTGTCCCGCCTGTCCCGGCGAGGTCCATTGGCCAGGCAGAGGGGCGGGCGGAGTTCTAGGCCGGACCGAGTCATCTGTAACCGGCGGGGCAGTCTCTGCTGTGCTGTGGTGAATCCTCTTTTGCTAAAATTGGATTTCATTTGATCATTACTGCTGCGTGTTCATTACCTTAATTCATTGCCTACCTCTGACCAGTTTTTCTCTCCTTATTTGTATTGCTTTTTAATAAGTTTATTAAACAATCCCTAAGTCAGATATTTTTATGTTGCTTTTTGCCAGTATGTTAGGAAATGGAAAATTATTCAGTGACCGCTCATAAGAAGGTTCTTGTTTAATCGAAGGCCATAAACATAACTGTAAATGTCTAAACTTCCTCTTGATTAGTATTTTTTCGTATGGTTTTGACAGGTGCACGGTGTAGTATACTGAATTATTGACATGTTTGGGTTCTAGTAGGCCAATATGCTCTTACTTTTGCTTTTCGTACCAGATGGAGACTCTTTGTTGATACAGCTAAAGAGCTGAATATCAGTGTTTATAATGTAACCGTGAAGTAGAGGGGCATCAATCAGATTTTCCACACCATGTTTGAGAATCTTAATACACGTTCCTATGATCTACTATTTGCGGTGCTTTGTAGTCCAAAGTAAACAGTGGGTCGGAAGAATAATGACACAGTGCATTCTACACTGAGACTAGTGTAGAATGCCAACTTCCTGACTGTTTGACAATGGGAGAAAAACACTATAAACATATCAGTAAGATTGTTGTCATTGTACTGTCAGTGTATTTAACTACGCTATTAGCAATAATATGGACGCCTTCTGGATTCAGTTTAATCTGTGTTAATGACTCCAGTCTTATTAATGCTTCATGTGATTTGCGGCAAAGGAAATTCTCTGATTCCCATGCTGAAGTGCTTGTTTTCTTTATGAAAAGATTTGGAGGGTTCAGAAATCTATGTGTTCGATAAGGGAAATTGTGTTGCTGGCATAGTACCGCTAATTAACAAATTGCTTCTTTTATGATATCACCAAAGGCAGAGTATAGAGTGAGAGGAGCAGTATGCTACCAGCACAGAGCCCTGTGTGACTCCTGGATGGAGCATTTTGAAACCATATGCTACAGGTAGATTGATCAGTTAGCCTCATGATTAGACTTTTTCTGTGAGGATTAATTCCAGGTGACTTAAGAATTAGAAACCTACAGTAAAGACTTAAAAAAATAGTGTTTAGTACAGTAGTAGGCATGTAATGATGAATTGCGAATCAGTTAAAAATCAATGTAAACGTATGACGATTTAAACCGGCTGATGTGGAAAATGAATCATTACTTTAGGAGTACTTCACGGTACTTTACTTAACAGAAAAACTGGTGTAATATTACATTCGATTTCATGACGTCAGATCGATGTCATGAGTATTCACGTCCACGTCGTACGATAGTTTTTGGTTTTGACCGAACGCGAGATGGCGAACAAATCTGAAATTGAGGCCTCACCCCCTGATCTTAAATCGGTGGTGTGGCAGCATTTTAGCTTTCCGGTAATTACGAAAACGGCGAGAAAATCACAGACAAGATACAAACTACGTGCAAACATTGTAAAAGACTGATAACATACACAAATAGCACAACGAACATGCTTCTGCATGTCCACCGGCACCACAGTGAGCTCAATTCACCACCGCCATAGCGAAGATTATTAAAAGGGCAAACCACGCTAAAAAGCTGCACATGCAAGCCTTAGTTTATTTGGTAACGCTTTATATTAAGTGCACCTTCATAATGCATTTTTCATAGAACATTCAGTGCACCTTCATAATGCATTCATAGAACGTTCATAAGTAGCATGCAAGTACACCTTAACATCCTAACATCCCTTAACAGTTTTAATACAGTATTATTACATACCTGTATAAATTAACAACAAACATTACATGATTATACAATTATAATGTTTGTTATTATTATATAATGTTTGTTATTAATGTATATTACAGGTCTTAAGGGATGTTAGGATGTTAAGGTATAGACACACGATGTTTATGAATGTTTTATGAATACTTAATGAATACATTATGAAGGTGTACTGAACGTTTTATGAATGCAGTATAAAAGCATTATGAATGTACGGTTAATGTAGAGCGTTACCGTTTATTTGAAGATTATTTATTTATTTATTTTGATTTGGCTGCGATGGGCTGCCCCCCTGTCCAGGGTTGTTCCCCGCCTCGTGCCCATTGCTTCCGGGATAGGCTCCGGACCCCCCGCGACCCAATAGGATAAAGCGCGTTGGAAAATGAATGAATGAATGAATGAATGAATTTTGATTTGGGATTTTTTTAAAAAACAGAAATTTCAGTTGCACTGTTAAGAAGAGGACACGTTTTGCACAATTTAGAAAGATAAATAAAGGAATATTTTTGAATACATCCGTCTGCAGCTCAGTCTGTTAAAAAATCATGAGAAAATTGTATTGTGAACTCAGAATCGTGAATCGTGAGTTGACTGTATCGTTACGTCCCTATCTAGTTGTAATATTGGTAACACTTTACTTGACAGAGCTCAAATAATATACAGTCAGCGACAAAAAAACCTAAGCATCCAGAAGCAATGGTTCGATTTGGATGTAATTTGGTATAGACCGGCGATGGATTCAATTTGCAAAGATCTGGCCCGTCTAGTCATCAGACACAGAGGATGCCTCGTAGACGCATTAGACAGCATCACCAGCATTTGATGGAGCTTGATAGGGGTCACATTGTGGGTTTTCATGAGGCCAGGTGGTCATATCATGCAACTGCCCAACATGTGGGGCATGCGGATGTCACACAGCCACCTGATGATGGAAACAATGGGCACGTGAGGGCACCCCCACATCGTCAAAGTTCCAGTTGATCAAGACGGACCACACCAAGGGATGATTGTCATATTGTGCGCCAAGCATTACAGAACCCCATGACATCTGCGCCTACCATCCCGACACAGGTATTAGACGTTTGGAGTGGTGCCATAACCGGGAGGCATGGACTGATGACGAGTGGCGTCATACCATGTCAAGCAAAGATTATCGGGTCTCTATTACCACAGATGACTGCCCTGTGCGCGTATGGCGGCGCCAAGGGGTAAGGACCAATCCTGCCAATGTTGTGGAGAGACACACCGGTGTTACTCCTGGCATCATGGCGTGGGGAGACATTTGGTGTGACTTCAGGTCATCTCTAGTAGTGATTCGGGGGACCCTGACAGCACAGAACTACGTCAGTGACATCCTACATCCGCATGTCTTACCCCTACTGAGACAACACCCTGTTAAAGTCTTTCAACAAGATATATTAGTTCTTCCTTTTGTTCCTGATTTGCACTTCAATAGTAACTGAGTTATTACTAAGTGTTTGTGCCCCGTCAAGTAAAGTGTTACTATAACATTACAATGCCTTGTTCTTTTTAGGATAAATGCCAGACTCACTGTACCCCTGTGCTAGACAAGTAATTACTGATGATGGATAGGTGATGAATTAATAATAGTCGCTAAATAATGTAATTCATCGTGTGCTTGATTGTAGCTCTGGCCAATGTGCGTGTTCTGTGTACGCCTCTGAAAACTCCACTTATCAGGCTGTAACCTTGTGGGCTGATGCTGCAACACAAGGGTAGAACCTGATATGTTTCCTGGCTCCCGCAGTCCGTCAGAGAGCACTCTCCAGTTCCATAAAAAAATAAACACGCTCCCTTATCTGAAAATCATCCATCCATTTTCCATAAACACGTTTCTAATGCCGGATCGCTATGAGCCCTGAGCCCATTTCAGGAAGCGCAAGGGGGCGGGGGGGCACACCCAGAATGCGATGCTGGTCTATTGCAGATTGATGATGAGCAGTCTGAACGATGTGGCGGTTGTAGGTATATGCATCTAGTGCTGGGAGAAATGTCGTCCCCTTTTTGGCGCTGTGGATCAGTGTGTGTGCCTGTATGCTTTTCAGTCAAAGTCTGTCAAACTGCCGTGAGCCTTGTCTGTCCAGCACGGGGTGGTGAGGGATGGTGAAGCCTCCCTGGAGAATATCTAGATCTAGGTAAATATGCCCTTCTGTGATGACAGTTACACTCAGTCAGGCAGTGGTTCACTGCCGTGCTGGAACATATGGTGAAACGGAGTCTGCATCAGAGTATCTATGTCTCACTGTCAAAGGGAACCAAGGTTGCTAATGAACTGTGATTGGTCTGAACAAGTAATTTCAGCACTCTACAAAGTGTCTAATGTTTGATGTCATTTAATAAGTGATGATTTAATTAATAAAGTGGCTAAGATACATCCTGCCTTGACTGCATTTACTTTTAATCTGTTATCCTGTAATCCTTGACCTGGAAGATGTAAATTCTACCCCTTTACAGTATAGACCTGGATGCACATTGAAGCAGATGGAGTGCATCGCTGAAGCAGCATGCCCTGACCTTTCGAAAACCTGCGTCCCTTTTTAGTCGCTAACCATGCTATCAAGACCTGGATGTACACGGCATTGTTGCTGAGGCCCCAAGGAGGGGGTGACATGGGGTGACATGGGGGTGCGGTGGTTATCACTGTCATCTCACACCTCTGGGACCAGGGTTCCAGTCTCCACCATGGCTCAATGTGTGTGGAGTTTGCATGTTCTCCTTGTGTCATTGTGGGGTTTCCTCTAGGTACTCATGTCTCCCCCCCCCCTCCAAAAAAATAAATAAAATAAAAATAATGCTGTTACCAGATTGCCCACAGGTGTACTTGTGTGAGTGTGCCATGCAATGGGTTGGCATACCATCCTGGGTTTTTCCCCTGCCTTGCACCCATAGGTTCTGAACTCTCCCGCAACCTTAAAAATGGGCTGCATCCATCCATCCATCACAGAAAATGGTTGTCTGGGTACAGGGGCGCCGCAAAGGGGGGGAAAGTTAGGACAATTCTAAGGGCCCACGCCCTTTAGGGGCCCCCAGAGATCTGCTTTATTAATAATAACACTGGTAGGGGGGCCCAACCTCATATTTTGTCATAGGGCCCAAAGTTGCTAGCGGCGCCCCTGTTTGGGTAATCCCCTGGGAGAATTTATTAAAGCTAAGGCCCCAATGAGATTTGAACTCACGACCTTCTGGCTTCCAAGCCCACGAGTTGCTTAGCCATGACCTATGTGACGCTTGACTAACATGCAACTTCAAAATATATGTCAAGGTGAACTGAAGTTAAGGAATTACTGACATCTCAGAAAAATCAAGGGCGAAACTGCTCTTCTCTACAGGATCGACTTAATGTGTTTGTTCTCCATGTACAGCTCATCCGCGAAAATCCGTGTACATACCATCCTAGCACTGTGCTTAAAAACCAGCTGCATTCAAGTTCAGAACACAACAATATTGGCATCTTTTGTTGTATCATGCCAGCCACAGCCAGCCTCTCCTGAATACTCGATATACCTGAAACTCATCAACCTGATCAAATGACGCAGAGTAAAAACACCCATTCTCATCGCACCCCTTAGCGTCCCACGGTACTCCTAGTGTGGTCCACAACCGGCTTTCTGTGTAGGACTGGTAGTAGGTAAAAAACAAACAAGTAAAAAAGGAGAACCGATGAAATATGAACTATACAATATAAAAAGGCAAACTAAAGGTGTAGAGGAGTTTTTAAATACATTCTGCATGCCTGAGACATGTGCCTCTTTTAGCTGTAATCTCAGAGGTGTCCATTGTAAACACTCCATCTTCAGCATTGTCCCTGTGCCAGTTTTGCTTTGGTGTTTTCCCTCTCTGAGCAGAAGGACCATCTCTCACGTCCTGCCACTCTTAACCTTTCCTGTTAACGGGCCCTTTAAAGTGCATTTCGCACTGGAAACAGACAAAAGCTCGTCATCTGGGCGTCAGTGGAGCCGTAATCCCCATATTGTGTGTTGATTGAATGCCTCCCTCTTCTTTTTCCGGAGCCAGTTATTGAAACTGAACATCCTGCCGCCGAGGTCCAGTTGGCGCCGCCCCAGACCCTCTTTCGGTTTCCATCACGTCGCTCAGTTGCCCCTTTTCTACGGTGCAAAGTGATAGTTTAAGGAATTGTTTAATTGAGCAGGCGTGTGGTATTGCATTAGTAATTACCTCCAAAATGCTCATGGGTCTGAGTCTCCTTTTGCTGGCGTCTCTCCATCATTGAGTTTAAATTCCTGCCATGCTCTGCCGTCCAGAAATGTATAAAGATGGGTTCTCTCGCAACAAACCTGTCAGAATTCTCCCTGGAGTGTCCTATTGATATTCTCTGGTCCAGTGGGAGATCTAAAAGAATCAGCAAGGCTTTAGAAGACTATGAAAATGTTTTGTTGTAAAGTACATTCTTTGTGTAATGAATAGCCAAATCTGATGACACTAGGAGAATAAGATCTAAGTAGTGGTAAGTGTGTGTGTGTCTACTTCCTACTGTATAAACCAAGTGATAGCAACTGTCGCCTTTCAACAGCGAGCCTGTTTGTTTGTAGGTTTATCAGTTGATGGTGCAGGTAGGGATGATGAAGGAGACAGCGTAGATTAGAATGGAGACTGGAGGTCGTGATGGAGACAGGAAAGAAAGCGACGGCAGAATAGGAAGCACTGGCTGCGACAGTAACAGATGGGCGAAACCCTGATTATTGTTGCAGTCTCATAACCCGGGCATGACTAAAATACTGCCGCTAACAACGTAAGCAGTATTTTCTGGGTGGTGGAATCCAAAACAGATTTCGAAAATTAACGGCAGAGTTGGGAAAGCGAGGCAACCTAGTGTGTCAGCATTGTGAAGCATGTGACTCTTTTTTTCCCTGTAGCTCAGAGCTTTGAGATCACAGAAGAACAGCAGCAGCTCTCTGGCATTCTTATAATTCAGGCGTTTTATTGTCCTTGTGGCGTCCAATAAAAAAAAATATCCAATGCCCTGTGATATTTGGCATGCCTAGAGACTTGTTGATAATATCAACAGCTAATACCATGGCATGGTCTCTGTAAATTGTTTTGGTCTTATAGGTCACTGGGAATTAAGTATGTTTATTTGATTTTTTTTTTAAACTGAGTTCTTTCAGTGCTACTTCTGTGGCGTTTTACTCTATTGATTTACGCAAATGCTTGTTTTGCAGCATTTCCATGTATGTATATTCTAAATCACTGTAGGATTCCCTTATGAGATGCAAAGTTATTCATAGAATTTTCCATGCTTCCAGTGTTACCTGCAACTGTAGATTAACAGTAAGGAACTTGTGCCCTGCCATACTAATGACTGTTGACTTGTTTCCAAATACATACCCTCAGAACTGTCCCGGGATCAGTGCTGCTCTTTGTAGAAATGGGCGTGGGGTGTCCTCCGTCCTTGACTGGTGTTTATTTACATTTATATTTATCAGGCAGACACTTTTGTCCAAAACAATGATAATACTGATAATACTCTCCTGAGCGTGCAGCTGTCAAGGAGCCAAGAAAAGGTTGCAGCTAGGTTGAGATTCCAGTGAATGACCAGTAAATGGTGCAAGGATAGCATTGGTGCTAGAGCCATACAAAACCTAGCAAAACATCCCAAGAGCCATGCAGATTGTGACTCAAATCAAGGGCACTATGAGGAACGCAGGTTCTTACAAGATACGTATTGACAAGAATCCAAAATGAAGGAATAGCAGATGAAGACAGAGAATGTCTGTGGTCGGATAAGCTAGTCAAAGTGCTGTTCTTGAGGGACTCATTTGATGGGCAGCTCTATTAATCGTCAAAGAACCACACATAAGAAACATCTAGAATTAGTCTTATTCTTTACACGTTGGAGGATTCTCCAGACGGTGTTTGCAAGCCGATCGAGATGGGATGGTGCTGATGATGAGCAACTTCATGGAGATGGGTGCTATTCCATTAAAAACTCTGAAAGGCCTTGCCAAGGACCAATGGAAAGCTGGTAGCCCAGTCAGCGAAGGGCTGTGGTAGCCTAGTCACAAGAAGACAGTCGTCTGGACTAGGAGTTGAGCTGCATCTTCTGACAAATAAGGCCAGATCTTCCTGATGTCATACAGAGAAATTCTATATGACCAGTAGGTGGTTGGAAAAGGACAGCTGGTCTTCTATCGTTATTACTATCACTCCTGGCAGACCTTAATAGAGACCGTACCAATGATCCAAGCAGTAGAGCGCCGTCAGGGTGGATGGCAGGGCTGCCAGAGCAGACATGGAGCTTGGTCTTTCAGAGGTTCAGCTGGAGGTTTATGCCAGATTGCATGCGCCATGCTTATGAAAGAGGGGATTAGTCCTGATACATCATCTCTGATCTCACACCAGCCACTCTGAGCTTTTCCTCTCACCGTCCTCTCTGGGCTGCTGCACAATGCCCACTGTGATCCCATACTCCCCCTCTCTGGGCTCATGGTCCCCACTGTACCCAGAGCCCTCTTCTCAAACACAGGGGCCCTTATTTGATTCTCCTCTCTTTGTATGTGGTTTCATTTTCTGTAAGACAAATGGACCATATGTAAATAATTTGGGAAGGGGGGGGGGAGAAAGTGTGGTTATTACAGTCCTGAAATGCATCTTTCTCAATTTAATTTCCTGCATTTCAGCAGCGAGAGAATTTAATTTAAACGTTCACTGGCCTGGATTTATGAGTCTGGCTTGACAAAAACGTGAGAACTTCATCTGTGACATGGGTGTTTCAGGTTTTTCCGTGGGTCATATTTAGAGCTGTGTTGCATTTAAGCAGAATCATAGAAAAGTGCAGAATACATGTTGTTATGACATTGTACAGTATTATAAGTTAATCATGTTATGACTGAAAAACAAATTACAACTGAAATGTGCAGCATTTCATATTTTTGTTATGATTATGTCATTGCTTGGAAATACATGATGTTATATAAAAGTCTCAAAGCATGAAATCTAACAAAAAAAGTAAAACAACAAACTGATTCCCCTGAAATATGGTGAATCTTACTTTAAATTTTGATTCTGTCTTGTTGGAACTAAACATGATTGAAGAACAATAATCACAAATAACTCCATTTCTGTAGTAGCACCTAGCATAATTGCTGCAAAATTGAGGTAATTATGAAACTGTGCGCGGGGTGTGAAACATGTGAAGGCATTTAAAGCATGACTTCAGAAGATGACAAAAGGTAATTAGGTATTTAAATGTATGTCACCTTTTCATTGGATTCTAAATTAATTGCTATTATCGGTATTAAGTGACATTTTAAAGCTGGTTGCAAACCAGCTGCAATTATTAATTTGCATTTAGAGAAAATGAATATAATTGGTTGCAGTACATGTTTTTTTTGGATTAGTCTATAATAGGAAGGAAAAGAGTCATTATTATGTTAATGTTAAAAGCAGGATACTTATGTTTATCATTTGAATTTCATGAAAACAGGAGTGATGGAAAATTACTATTGTACTGAACCTGTTCTCTGTTTTGTCACATTAATTCTATATAGTTAAACCTTTACTGTACAATAGTGATAATTATGTTTGTTTTTTATTTTCTTCAAATCTTCAATTATGAAGAGCTTCTGTCAGGGAGGATGAGTGAGATTTATTTCTGTTTCGGCCAAAAATAATTGAGGGGGCGTCAGTCTCTTTTGCACAGGGAATAGAAAGATCTCAGGGTCACTCTACTGTGAAACTGTGGCACAATACCTCAGTAAGATGAACAGTAGTAACACTATAGCAAAGCTGTTACACCCATTCCCCATGCAACCTGTATTTGCCGATTGGAAAAAGCCATGAAATTTACATTGTCAGAGCTGCAATGGAGAATTTAGAATGATCTCAAGCAGCCATCATTGCTTCCAAGAAGCTCAAACTGTAACAGTATGCAGAGCACAGAGAGTCCAAGAGTTTCAAACTGCCATATCAGTGCTAAGCCTTGTAATGTATGTTCTTATCTAGATAAGATTTTAACAGCTCTGCGCTATTAGTTAAGTTCTCCCCAAATGAGCTTGATGGGCCGAATGGCCTCCTCTCATTCGGCTTCCTGTCGTTTCTTCTGCTCTTATGTATCTATATCTAAAACATGTGGAGAACAGTCCCTTTTTGGACAATGGCCGTGATGCCTTAATTAATGGAGTACATTACACAGTATAGACAGAAGGCCGTATGATTAATGCATGCTTGCCATGTACAAGCGGCTCACTTCATGCTAGAGACCAAAGACTTTGTGTGGCACAGCATGCACCACACACTCAGCCTATACACACAATGTCTTCAGAGGCCTCTTTGGTTTCCTTCTGTCATTATTGGTGCATGACCTTGGTTTGCTGGAAGCACGAGCAATAGGTCAATGAGGGATTCTTTTATCATGGCAGCACACAGTAGACATCTGTCCTTTTCCCGAGGGAGGCGTGGGACCACTTCAAGGCAATGACTTAATCACCGACGTTCTTCTCTGGACTTAAAACGATGGTGCGATTTCTCGAAAGGAGAGAGTTAGGGAGGAACTGAATTCCAGACACAGCAGATGATGAAATACAGTGACAGCTCTCTAACAGAGAGCCAACATCAGAATAATTTGTGGAACCTTAGACCAATTTATTAAGAAAAGAGGAGCTTTTTAAATGTAGATACATTCCCAGGAAACAATTTCTGCTGTAACCCAATGTAACGGTGTTAACAAAGTCGATCTAAACCAGCTTCAATCATCTCAACCATTTAGGCAGGAATTTAGGTTAGCAAACTGTCTTCGTGGTGCTACAGAATTTCCTGTTTGCACATTCTGGACGTACTACAGCATGAAATGCTTGACTGTAGAGTTGAAAGACCAACTTAAGCTGTGAAACTCTGTTACTTTGCAGCTCGACCATCCCTCTGATGAAGCCCCTCAGATGGCCATTTATTTGGGGGGGTCGAGTGGGTGTCCCCAGTGATAAAGCACTCTCAAGGCTGGTGTGACATGTTCTGAAGCCCTGACTGCAATCTTGCTTCGCCTTCTTGCACAAGAATCCCTGCTCTAGTGGGCTGAAGAAAATTGAGTAAGACCTCGTCCAGCGCGCTGAAAGGTGGAAGTCCATGCCAGGACGGCTGTAAAGGAGAGCCCCATTTGTCTGGCCTCCTTGCATAAAAGTGCTTGTAAGGAATCTGGTGATGGGTGCAGTGGAGTAAAACGCAAGAGGCTTCCCTCTGCTGTTCTCATATGGAGACTGTAGTGATTCCCGGTGGACGCGGCAAACCGTACCAACGGGCTCCTAGTCACGATCCCCCTGGCCTCTTTTGGAGTGACAGTCATAAATTATTCATCAGAAAGTACAGGAAATGGATGTGAAATATACAAGGTATATAGAGGACAAATTGAAAAATGTGTGTATATATGTACATATTATTTATAATTCATATCTAAAAAAAAATCTTTATAACAAAATACCTTGCTGACCTTGAATACTGACAAATGTGCAAAAAGTCAAAATGGATACTCTTCTGAAATATCCCTGTTTAAATAAAAGCTACAAAATACTCTTTTTAAATGAAATAGTCATTAGTATTTTACGCATCGGAAAACCTGACACTGCAATTGCAGTAAATGAACCCAAATGCATATTTTATTAAACTGATTTTTTTGTGGATAAAGAAGAAAATCAGAATCTGCTAATAATTTAAGTCTTATGCTAGTGCAGAAAACCATAAGCACTTTGCTAAATCAGGGACACTGATGTATTTGTCTGGCGCATACATTAAGAAAATACTCTTCCATGCTTGGGCTTTCTATAAAATAACCTTGTGTGACATGTTACCAAGCAGTGATTGTGATCTCCCGCTGCCTGTAATTACTGATGGCGTGGTTAGTGACTGTAAATGTGGAGTGATTGGCGGTTTTCTGTTAATAGATTACGTAACCCTGACTGCTCCGTTTGTGGATATTTTATGATTAATAGCATTTTCAGTGCTTTTAGCGCGGGGCCCTGAGGGAAAGAAAACAAAATACCATATAAATATACCATATATAGGTACCATATAAAAAGGAGCTTAAAAGTTAGAATTCAGAAACAATATTACAGAACCAGGTGTACCCAGATCCAAACATAATCATACTGTATTCAGGACTTGTGTAACATTATTCCAGGAAGGACTGAAGCCCTTCTGATGCCAGTGGATGGTCCCAATATCTTTGTAATGGTGTCTGTTATTTTGTCCAAACCCTATATATCATTTTATATGAAACACAACTGAGGCTGCCGCGATTCGTCGACGTAGTTGATGACGATGCGTCGATGTCAATATCTTAAACCGACGCATCGTTTTTTAAAATTATTTTAATGAAATTACCTTTATGGTTCCCAAAACGCCTCGGTTCATCATAAGAAATGTTTGTAATTGTGGGAGTAAGTCACATTAATGCAAAGCAAGAAGGTGGTTTGTACACTGCGTGAAGTTTTGATGGCATACCACAGCGGCACGAGCATCATGCGCGAGAGAAAACACACAGGCGCCGTTCTGCGCGAGGGGCTGCAGGGTAGGCTGAAGCACTGTAATTGTCTGTTCATGTTTATTAAATTTCCATTTGTATAGAAAGCCTTTTAGTGCCTTTTGTCCTTGTAGTTGCTAAATAGACTAATTATTAAAGCCATACATTCGTCTGCCTGCTACCTTAGGATCTCCATTGAATAGCCTATTAGTGTTTGAGAAAATGTGTAGCCTATATCTTATATTCTACGCTTATTCTACATTGACTGCTGGTCCCAGTGTGTGTTTGTGCGTGTCTGGCTTGTTGGGAGCACTGTTGTTATCGTAAAATAAAACTGAACGGAAAACGGACGGTAAATAAATTTAAAAACTCGTAAACTGAAATAAAAAAGAAAACTATATTTACCACAAGAAAGTGTTGGACTTTAATTTGGAAAAAGCACCGCCTAATTTAACCACAATATCTCCTCTGTTAAAAGATATTGCGGCTGTTGAGCTGTCCCTTCACGGCCACTTCAGTGTTTAAAACTGTTTATCGCTTCCATAATTTACCAAAACAGACGCATGTGGCGTGCAAACTATTAACTTTTGGGCATCACAATACTCATTCATATTTCAGGCATACTATTAATCTGCTTTTCGAATCGTGGGTGAAAATAACGTGCGTATAGTGCCAAAACGCCTACGTTCATAATATAAGGCCCTGCAATGACAAATAGTTTGCTGTTGTCAGAATACAATTAACTTAAATTAAACGGTCAGTAGGAATTTCTGGAGGAAAATTAATCGTTTGGATTAATCGACCAATCAGTAAAATAGTCGATAGATTAATCTGTAGAAAATAGTCGTTAGTGGCAGGTCCTAAACATAACTGAAGGGACATCCCATCTAGGGTTTCCCCTGTCTGGTTTACTGCATTTCCATTGATACGCTTTAAGCTCAATGCAATGCTGCATCTAATACAGGTAGCCCCCATTATAACGTCTGATTTATAAACTTGTACTTATACAATCCGACAGGCATAAAGTCTATTATATAAAATAAATCTGGGTTAAATAATTGTTAATAAATAACGGATGAATGCACGCGGTACTTTGTGAAGCTTCTGAAAACATTGCGTGGCTTCAGCAGTTTGTGGCTCGAGGTACAGCACTGTACAGTACAGTACGAAGTTGCTGTTATTATTACTGTATTTTCAGTATTACTGTGTACTGTTTTATTCTTCTGACTTACCTACAAATTCGACTTAAAGACAGACTTAGGGAACAGGTCTCATTTGTAACACGGGACTGCCTGTAATCAGCTGTGGAAGAAGGGCGGCCGCAAGTATGCATGACTGATGAGACGCTCCGCTTCTGAACACACACGGTGTGCAAGGGTGGCACTGGTGAGTGGGAGGGCCCCCAGCGTCGGTGGTAAACTCGTGAGTCTTGTATTTCTACCTCTGGTAACCCGTGAGTAGACGCATCCCACACACACCTGCGCACCCGTCGTTCATACCCCAGCAAGCAATGGCCTTCCTACCTTGTCCTTTTGCTTTTCTTTTCAGAACCCACTGTTCCCTTGTGGTTCACTTTGCATCCTCCCCATCCTCAATCCTGCCCCCCCCCCAGAAATGACCCTGTTCCTTCAAGAATGCTGATCCCTGCCTAGGTCATGCTACCCATTCCCCCC
>JAABNX020000017.1:12619495-12644032 GCA_015163995.2 Mormyrus lacerda | reverse complement strand
CCCCCCCCCCCCCCCCCCCCCCCCCCCCCCCCCCCCCCCCCCCCCCCCCCCCCCCCCCCCCCCCCCCCCCCGCGGCAGTACTCAGAGTACAGAATAAGCCTGTGGTGAAGTCCTTATCGGCAGTAGATAAGAAAAACACAGTAAAGCACGGTAAATACAGTCTGTGAAGGTCTAAAGTCATGTGATGCTGTGTACTTAATGAGCTAGGGCAGTCTGCAAAGGCACCAGCTCTTGGGTGGTCAAATTGTTCCCATTCTTTCGTCGTGGCGATATCCCCAGATTCCATATTTAATATCGCTTCCTTGATATGCTCTGCTTCCCACAAACACGGGGCATTACGGGATCATAGACAGAAAAGTGTGATTTAGGAAGTCGCGTATCCGTGACACCAGTGTAAGTGTCACCTGGCTGACGCCACGGACGGCGCCGTAGCCTCACGTGTAAAACGAGGCAGAGAACAGCCACGTGGAAGCCGGAATCTCCAGGAACAAGCCGTGCAAGATGGGAAACACTGGGAAAAGGGCATCTCGGTATGCTTATGCACTGCTGCATTTGAAGAGATCTGCTTGAGCTCCGACCCAGTGAATAATTTATTGTGCAGAGACCACTCTACAAAACAAACATGAGCGGAGGCTGTAATGTCTGCTATTGCTGGCTTTAATGTTATTTTCTTTCTCAAGTCCTTTTCTTAACCCTTATCAAGGCACGGAGGCTGCTTACCACAGGGCTTCGATGTGTTTGCAAAGATGAGCACCAGAGGGAGATCCAGTAGGTGCTCTGTTTGTCGATCACTGAACTCCTTTATCCTGTATAAACCTCACCAGTATTAAGAAGCTGCATGCATATTAAAAGTACTCCACATCAATGTGAGAGATGTAAAGAAGGGCATCTGCATGGTTCATATGATCTGCAGATCTTTGGAGGACACTCTGGAACAGCTGGGTTGTTTATGCATTGAGCTTTTGACTTGAGTACGCTCAGCATACCTGGGAAGTTTCCATTGAGGTTGTTGACATTCAGCGAAATTACATGCAGTGCATTTAATCTGTAGCATGATTACATCACATACATCTGCAGTGCCATATAACTTATAAATGCCATGATTAATACTTGTATCAGATGTTTCTTACATACTGCCATCCTTCTGCAAACACAAGATGACAAAATTTGCAAGCAGGAGTACAAGGACAGTCTTGGTAGAAGCCCAAGACTGCTCTCCTGTGAATCTGAGCTCTGTAGTAAATATTTATACTGCAGATAAGGGAAATAAGGATTAATCCTTTTGAAGGACAGTTTTAGAAACGAAGGAAATATTGGATTATTACCATGCTTGATTGCTAAGATCTACTCCTTCAAATAAAAAAATGAAGATATTTCATCACAGATTTGGGATTTTTGGTGCCAAAAAAAACGATAAGTGAGCTGGTGGCCTGTTTGGCCAGTTGCATTTAGGGGTGCTGGTATTGGCAGTCAAATTTTCTTATTTACTCAGAGGCCCGGAAGAAAGACGGGCAGTATTTCTTTACAGGCCAATCAAAGTGAAGTAAACAGATGACATTAGCTTCACACAAGGTCTAGTAAATCTAATGGCAGTGAACAACTTGAGTGCCGCTAAAATGCAGTTCACCGTGGATCGGTTCACTGCCTGAAGAGGTGACATTAGAACCACAATCAGATGTAAGGATAGATTTGGGGCTCAGAAAATCTATGTCTAAGTGGGGCGTGCAATGGTCATTTTTGCCTTTAGCCGGATCCTTGTATCATAAAGATACTTGCGGCCCCTCCGGTTGCTATGGTAACCCTGAGATTCTTATTTTCCGCTGTAAGGGATGTGCCTGTAAAATTTCACAGCTGTCTGCTTTCACCCTAACCTGCCATAACCTGCAGTTTTATTCCTAATCGTTACAGGTGTCGAAACGAACCCAAAGGCACTGTCTTTATACAAACGGTGGAATGTGTCCTGAAGTATCCTTTCTGTGTCAAGCTCCGTGTTTTACAGAAGTTTGTAAAACCAGCTAAGGTTGTGAGGGCTGATTTATGATTATGATGATCCAGGTGGATATACCGTACATATTTGCTTTGGAAAGAGCTGCGTGTGGTTTCAGTCATTATAGCTGATTATTTGAAATTTATGGAAATCTAAAATTATGGAGTTTTACAACACTGGCTTGATGATTTCTGTATGGTTTTGTTAAGTAGATTTATGCTAATGTTTGGTTATAAACTCTGTAAAACATATCTACGGCAAAAACTTGGGTGAGGCATCTTGCTCCAGCAGAAGGTGGGAGGGTCTCCTCTGCCGTCCTCACCCCAGGCTGTACTCGAGACATAAATATTCACATTTCTGCGAGAGTAATTGCTAAGCATGCAGACGAGTCATTAAGATTCCCCTCCCCCCATGTGATACACATCAGAGAACACTGGGTCTCAATACATCATTTTGGATAAACTCTTTGCAAATTTACGCGCGCCTACCATTGATGAGATGAATTATGCAACACAGCACATTGCATCATGATTGCATTCTGTGGTCAAACTTGGCTGTCTTTCCAGGATCGCTGAATATGAGTCATACTACATTAGCGTGACTCTGGTCATCAGCTCTATAAACAGCCCAGAGGTGTATTAGTTTTAGTTTGTTTTAGTCTGCCTAGATGTTTCTGCTAATAGACTGGATTTTTTGTAGGATTTTTCTATGGAGGGAGTGGTGGTTCCAAGGTTGAAAAGGATTTTGTTCTCATGCCGGACATTCTTCTTGCATTTCCTCTGAGTATCCACAATCCAAAAGCATGTTTAGCACTTGAGGTTACTTAACTGTGATGGTTTACAGCGGTGTTTCCCGATCTGGTCCTCAGGGACTAGCAGACAGTGCATGTTTCTGCTCTGTGGAGCTGTGAGGGAGCAAAAACGTGGACTGTCTGGCAGGGAGCTGGGTGGAAGCAAAAATGTGGATCGTCTGTGGCTCCCCGAGGGGGAAATACTGGTTTAGAGGAGGAGGGCCACGCTCTGCTGCTGAATATTGATTATGGGTTTACGGGTTACGAGTTAGATTTTTACGGCTTCTAGCCTGGGGCACTGTATTAGTTGCTGCTGATTGGCTCAGCGAGTTGCCATATTGCATATGCCTCCCAGAAAACAGAATGCTTCGGAAAGAGTGTTATTTCTTCTTCAGTTACTCAAATACAACTCCATGCATTACTGATGTGTATTGCTTTTTAAGGAAACAAACTTTGATCTATTAAAAACTATGGAATCTTCTAATAAATACCTGTTAAGTCTGGTCATCCAGCAATCCATTTTTGCACCCCTCACCTCTCCCCAAAGTTCCAGGAGACTCCCCCAAATTGACAGCAGCTCCCTGACAACCGCCAATGATGTGCCGCGTCCTCAAAATCTGTCGTCCTGTCATTTCTAATACTGTCATACCATCCAGACATTATGCTGCAGTATGTGGTATTTTGACGGTATTTTAAAAAAGCATGTTATTCCAGTATTAACCTGATAAAATTTGCCGAGCGGGGGTAGGGGGGTAATTTCGAACGGAGTATATAGTATTACTGTAATTCCACCCAAGCCTACCCAGCATCTCCCCAGCTCTGCCGTCCCTCCAACCACCTCCCTGAAATCAATAGGCTCACGGCGGAGTGTCTTCACCCTACATCAGAAGCCTGTGTGTATAAAACATAGCACACGCTGCTACTATGAACGATTTTGAGATGAAGTTTGTTTAACTGCCCGTCTGTGGCAGGTGGCTGGGATTTAAACCCCTATCCCAGGAGCTAAGAGGCTGTAGTTCTGCCCAAAGATGTACAGTACCATGTGAATGGCTGGTGTCGCTACAATTTGTACAAAACAGTTGTATGTGCTTTTTTCGGAACTGTGTTTTTGTGCAAGTGTGTCGACAGTAGGGGATATTCCACTGCACTTGACACGTTGTCACATTTAATTTCGTTCTCCTAATAAGTTATATAACCATATTACAGTATTAATCTACAATATGCAGAGGAAAGGTGAATTATTAATCAGCCGGCACACTCCTTTCGGATTAGCCGGGACCGAGTACGCGTTAATGGCTGTCGCAGCCAGCTGTTCTGCCAAGAACTTCAAAACTTTTATTCTGCTGCAGTCCGCTGTTTCACAAACTGACAAGCAGCGGTGAGACTGTTAAACCTGAGGTTGATCCTTGTACAAAATACTGAGGGATTAATACCTTTTTTTTGTCTGTTGCCTGCAGACAAAAGTCCAGGGTGATGGGTGAGGGGTAACTGCAGAATTCTCGTTTGAAATCACTAGGACCTAGCGCAGGGTTTTCCCTCGTTTTGCCTTGGGCCATGAATACCGACGGGGAGAGGAGCGAGCGTGCGGACAGGACCTGCCCCAGAATGGCTGCTTCCTTTATACCTTCAGCTATTAACTCTGTTGGAACATGACTTGAATTGACCCAACGGAAGCTGCCAGTCTTATCTTTAGCTGCTCTCTGCCCGGTCCATGGCTGAATCGGGTCTTTTTTATATGCTGAATATTTTTAGATGAAAGAGCATAAAATTCAGTTTTTGCAGGCTCCTTCATTCACTGCATGGAGATGCTTGTTCCCTGACATTTAACCCTTTAGTTGCTTCAAAGAGTTGCTGGAGATTTTTGGACAAATTATATTTCCATAATTATTTATTTTAGTTTTATAACTTTCAAAACTAAAGCCTAAATCACCTTCCCAAAATTGGGAGAAGGAGAGGAATCCCATGAGCGTAGAAGAGGAACATGCCTGGTATTTGTTTGTTCTACTCCAGTTATAATTGGTCGCTAAGGTCGCTTCTCTAAATAAAATAAACTTTCCTCGGGTGCTACTAAGACTGATATGACTTGATCAGAGAAAACTGCCAGAGAGTTAGTGTATCATTCCAAAAGCACGTCTTTGGAGCCGCTGGCTGAATCGTCAAAGTGGCATGTCGCACCTGTTCATTTTCAGTCTTCGCTTCTTTGTTTTGGGCTACAGATTGTAGTCCATTAGTTTAGCACAGATGTTTTCAGCGATCTGGGAGATGCCCCAGTGAACGACTGCATACGGACCGCTGACACCACTGCGGAGTAGGAATTGAGAGCTGATGTTTCTGATTAGCTTCATCAGACATTAATAACAACTCATTTTCTTTCATTAGACTCTCCTCTATTGTGCTTCCCCTCTTTTGACAGAGAGGCAGCGTACACACCATCTTATGCCGGAATAATTGGTGCAGATGAGGAGTCTTTCCACAAAGAGTGAAGTTGCTGGGTAATTGCTAGGTTTGATGTTTTGATCTGAAATGTTCTTAAGCTACAGAAATGGGCTGAAGTTAGTCAAGTTCGGAACATACCCCCCCCCCCCCCCAATCCCCCAGCAATCCCCCAAAAAGTACATTTTATTCTAGACAGCTGTGCTGAGTTATGTTTGTGAGGAAGAAAATGTTTAATAATCAGGAACCAGGATCCAACACAGGTAAAATAAATAAATAAAATAAAAACAGATACCTTGATATGCACATATGAATACTTAATCTGCTAATTACTTTCCCGGAGAAGCTTCGGTCATTAGTGGATGATGAATGTTGAGTTGGGAGGGGGTATATGATACACAGCTTGAGGCAGGCTGGCACACACCCATAACACCCATTAAACACGCTAAACGGACATTACACCACATACATGTAGATGAGGGGATCCGCGTCCTTGCTGGAGGCGAAGCCGCAAAGCCACTTGTCAAACTGCCTTCCAGCTGTTTAAGTATAATGTGACATAGACACATGTAGCTCCGTCTATCAATGGATAGCATTCCTGTCCATCCCCTAGTCATTCTGGCTTTGCATAGCGGTAAATAACAGTGCAAATAATAATGCGTATTGTAATGTCTATATTTGCTCTTCCAGATATATCCGTATCTCCAAATCCATATTTACATTTACATTTCATATTTGTACTGATATTTATTTTTCTGTTTCTTAAGTGTCTGTTTCTTAAGTTTTTTCCTAAGTCCTGTTACTAAGTGTTTACTCTTTGTCTTACTACCCTGTCTTAAATCATCAACACAGTGGCAGTAAGCATGTCAACGTACGCAGTACTTGTACTGTACGAATGGCGATAAACCTTTTTAATCCCTGCATCCTTGATTGTTTCCCTTATGAGTGACAGTATCTGACCCTTAATGGCATTAGAGCGGTGGTTTCGGTTTATGATGTATTTTCTGTTAGTGCCGTCCTCGACCCCCCCCCAGCAAGGTTCTGCCTGATTTGAAGCAGTCACCTTATCTCTGCTGTAGGCCGCCTCAGGCTGGGGGCGGGGGGGGGGGTGGTTTTAATATGCCGTTATTAAAGTTTCAGTGCCACAAAGGCCCGCTCCGTTTCACCCTGGCCGGCTTGTAACTCCCGTCCTCTCTCTCTCCCCGCCGCGGCGTGCCGGGCCTCTGCGTTGGCCACGTGCGATAATGCGCCTGACATCAGCGTATAGATTCATGGATCGCAGCCGGGGATGGTGATGTGATCTATAATGGGCCGCGTGGGCGGCGGCGCCGCCGAAGGCCGGGGCTGAGGAATGAGGTCAGTGCTGAGCATTGTATATCACGCCGCGCTCGCCCTCGGGGGGCCCCCGCGTGCCCGTCGCCATGGCGAGGAGCCTACCTGCTCTGTAAATCACCCTGCCGCGTGGCCTTCATTAAACCTATGGCGAAGTGCCTCGGCATCCGAAGGCTCATCTCCGTATCAACAACAAGTGGCCGCTCTCTTACTTTTCATTGCTTTGTTACTAGCTGAAGCCTTTGTCCCAACATTTCAAATATTTATACATGATTTAAGCCCAGTAATTAGGTATGGTATCTAGTTCAGTAGCACTGCTCATGTGCCATCTGGGTTTAAAATGGCTGTGAACTTAACTGCTATTACCAGCCTCCTGGTATGCTGGATCAAGTCTCCTTTCTCATCTATCTGGTTGACAACTGGGTATGCATGATACTTTAATAACACTTTTGCTGACGCTGAGAAGTTCCTTCCAGTATCCCAGCATCCCTTTCCTCTGATCGTCACGGTGACATGCATCACAGGTGTACCTGCAGTGCCGTAATCCACACCTTGCTGTACCACTACAACTGCCACGAGTATCAAGGCAAGGTCACAACCGCCAGCAGAGATCTAATTGTGGCTGCCCATCTTTCTCGTTCCTGCCCTGCTTCTTCCTCTGTTACACGTATAATACGTTAAATAACCTTTATGTAAATGCGTTCTCCCGTCACGTAGCGCTGAAAGAAAGAGGGCCACCTGCCAAGTGTCCGTGGTTTGGGGGCACAGTCGACATCCCGCTCTTACCACGTGTGGCAAAACCCTGAGCGTGATTATTACTGACAGACCTTCCAGAATGCCCAGAGCTATAAATATCTGTTTGTATGGAACCATCTCCCCCTCTCCGTATGGCTGGATGGGGGATTCGACAGGTAGGAAGCGACAGTTTGGCAATCATGTTCTGAGGGGCATCTGTGTTGCCTGGAAAAGAGCTAATGGTGGAAAAAAAAGAGAGAAAATGGCTCAGCAGATGTCGAAATAAGATTAGAGGTCTCTTTCTCATGCTGATACATCTACCAAGAACAGAGTGGAAAAATCACCATGCTAAGGGGGCTGCTTGACATTCGAAAGAATTTTGACGTTACATGTAGAGTATGCGGTCTTCCTTAGGCGCCCGCTTTGCCTGTCATGCTCTTGTGTAGGTGAAATGTGATCTCAAAGTTTGAGGGGGGGGCAAGACTGCCAGATATAAAAGGCTCTCCGTGGGCCATTTGCCTGCATGTACATTAATTCCAACTAATGTCCTCAGCTAGAACAGACTATTCTTCTTAGGTGGATGATCTCGGACTGCTTTGCAGATACTTGGATTATACTTGCTCGGGTGACCGATTTGCGTTTACATTTAACATCTTTAGCCGACACTTTTGTCCAAAGTGCCATATAAGTGAGGCTAACAGTACTGTACACAATGACGAACACGCATGTTATTGGGCAGCCGAATAGGAATCAGTGCAGCTCAGCTGAGCTTCCAGCCAATGCATAGGTACAGGTGTAAGCAATACTGGAACAGGAGCCACACAGCAACTTCTAACAAAGAAAGAATCCAATAAGATGATTCGAGGATTTATTTTTTTTTGGTGTGTTTCTTGATTTGACCACAAGTCAGCCTCCTCGAGTCTGGGACCAGCATAAAGTCTTATCATTAACCACAAATGTTCTATGATTATGGCATTAATCGTGGGTATTAATTTGGTGAAACATTTAGCTAATATGACACGTGTGATACTGTAGGTGTGGAGTGGGGGCTCAGTGGGTAGCACTGTTTCCTCACCTCCAGGAGGTGTTTGAATATCACCCTCTCCCTGTCTGTGGTGCACGTTCCATGTTCCACGTCCTCCGGTTTCTTTGCAGTCTGCGTGTGCGTGCATGCCTTCTGATAAAATGATATCCTGTCCAGGGTGGTCTCCTGCCTCGAGCCTTTCTCTTCCTAGAATAGGCTCATGTCCTGGATAAGTGGCTTGAAAGTGGACGACTGCTTTTTTTTTTTTTCTTCTTTTTTTTACAAACAAGCTGAAGTACATTCAGTTTTATTCATTTTTTATAATAAGTACTTGTATCGACGTGTATCAGTAGATGTTCCCTTAAATTTAGGTAGATCTTTCATGATTATTCTGAAACAAGACAGTTAGGTCATTTTGTGTTGAGGAGTTCTCCTTAAATCTGTTGTACATTAAATTGTATGTGTTAAATATTCCCATCTTTGCAACATGTGACGTTTTAATCAATATTAAGTCTATTATGATTGATATGTTTATATACGGGAGGGAAAAAACGCAAGTTTTTAAGAATTACTTTGCCACTTATTGTGTTCAATATAAATACAGATTCACATGGATTCAGTTTTCCTTTTCACCGTGTTCACCAATGTCACATTATTGTACATTATACCATAATTGTGAGTGGCTATTCAATATCCACTTTTGCTAAATGATACACTCAGCCAGTAAAAATGCCACAATTGTTTTCTTATCCGGATTTTCTTATATGTTTTCTTAATAATTAAGTTATAATCATCAATAACAGAATTACAATAACAAAGAGAAAATAAAATATGCATCATAACAAAGGAATGTGCTTTTTTTGGGATGTGTGCGGTTGGTTCCTGTGGTTTTTTTTTAAAGACTGCTCACTGTGATACTGTTTTATTATTCTGTCATGTGACTTCCCTCGAACCAGCTCAACAGAGGCAGAATACCATCATGTGGATGGTGACAGTGAATCTTGCATCATGAGCGTGGTTCGAAAGCAGCTTGTGTCTCTGACATGGATGGGCGTGTTCCGCAGATGAAAGGATGGTTCTCCTGCAGAATTAAACTGTATACCCTGCAGGTGTTCCTCTATTCATGGAAGGTATTTGAATTACAGAGGTGTGAATAGGGTGGTGTTGATCAATTAAAAAAACATTATCTCAGCAACTCTCCCCCCAGATTGATTGTCAGCTGGTAGCATCAATCCACTTCATCTCATCAACAAGGCCCATGTTTCTCAAACGGGTCCTCTGGGATTCCCAGTCAGTTTACGTCTTCGCTCCCCACCGGGAGCTGAGAGGGAGCAAAAAAAGTCGACTGTCTGGCATGAAGCTGGGAGGGAGCAAAAATGTGGACTATCTAGGGGCCCCGAGGACTGTGTTAGGAAACACTTCACTAAACCACTTCACATGTTTTCTCTTCCCTATGATGTTTAGCTTTCATACCAGCTTATCTTCTTCTGTTGGTTACTGTCATTAGTTTGTATGGAGTCTTGACTACTTTACTACAACCATAAAGAGTTGCTGAGATAATGTTTTTTTTAATTGATCAACACCACCCTATTCACACCTCTGAAATTCAAATACCTTCCATGAATAACCCCTTAAGGTGCCTTCAATCAGTACCGCCTTAAGGAGCAGAGGCCCTAGTACCTACCGCCTTAAGGAGCAGAGGCCTTAGTACCTACCGCCTTAAGGAGCAGAGGCCCTAGTACCTACCGCCTTAAGGAGCAGAGGCCCTATCTTCTGAATTTGGAGGTTTCGCTTTACCACTTAGGTTTCACTATCAGATCCGCTAAATTGCACTCAGGCAGCAAGGCTTAATTGGCCAAAATGAGGAAACATGGAAAATTACTTAATTTAGGTCACTCAGCTGCTGTGAGCGTTCTGAAACTCCTCGAGGTGATTTGTATTTTGGAGAGGAAAAGCCTCTGCAGTGGGCTGAGGGCTCACGGAAGGACTGAGCAGGTTTTGAAGGCTCAAAGTGCCCAGTGAACCTGAACTAGGTTTAACTGATCACTTTTGTGATCAGTTATTTATTTGTGACATGCGTGTAACTAACTGATTTTTATAAAGTACTGAAATATTCTATTCCATGTTATTTATTATTATTATTTTTTATTATTATTATTTTATTTTGGTGCATACAATACCTGCAGAAGGACAAAGTCTGTTATATAATGATTCATTGTACACAGGCTACACTATATATTTTATACTATATATTACGTATTTAAATATAGTGTTTAGATTGTCATGGGGCAAATAAAGTCTCAGCAGGATGAAATCTAGATGTTTCAGTAGCAGAGTTGGCAGGTTTCTGTAAAGTCTGCTGTCTGTCCTTGTCTCTGAGTGACTGGTGAGGATTTTTAAATGATTTTTTTTTAGGTTCAACTGTTGAAAAGTATCCTGTCAAGGCGTTGGGCCCTCTCTGTAACAAAAAAGGCTTTCCCCAGATTGTTTGCTAGTGCTCTGTGACAATTATTGTATTTTTAAAAATCTGATCTCTTGAGCTTGCCAAATACATAGAAAGCTTGGCCCAAAGTATGGGACTTTTTGAACGCAATGAAATGTGTTTTCCTGTTTATTTCCTCTAGAGAGGAACCTTCAATTCAGCAGGACAATGACGGAATGTTAATAGAAGTGTTACTTCCAGGAGAGAGATCTTGAGAGATATGCATTCATTTTAAAGCATTGATTTTGTTTTTTGAGGGACTAAGAGCTAATATGACTTCATGTAAAAATAATATTTACTTATAACAGCCTGACATTTGGTTTATTTGTAAAAAGAAACAAAGCAAGAAAACAGGTAAACAGCATTAATGTTAACATAATATTAAAAATGTGATTCCTATACAATAAAATGCTAGATAATATATTTGAAGGAGGACTATAATGATATTTATGTATACATAATATTTATCCTTTATTTCATGCTCTGGCGGTATTTCCTGTGGTCCTTTGCCATTTTTGTGTGGTGGAAAATTAACACGCCTGATCTTTCGATTTTGGGTAAAGCGTTCCATCTGCATGGTGCCAGAATGGAGTAGGGTTGTTATCTGGCTATGTGGAAATGTCTGCTATTCCCTCAGCGCTTGGCAGGAACTGGAGTTATTGGCTCTGGGGTGGTGGAGGAGGGTGGGGTTGGGTTGGGTTGGGTTGAGGGTAAGTACCAGGATGTTCACCTTGACATAGCCAGTCATCTGTAATCCTACTAAATTGCCTAAAAGACATATGACACACAAGACATAACAAATAGTAATTTGAATGAATAGCAATATGGAGTTTCTCTCTCTCACTCTGTGTGTGTGTGTGTGTGTGTGTGTGTGTCTGTGTGTGTGTGTGTGTGTGTGTGTGTATTACATTGAGGGGACCAAACGACACCTCTAATGTGAAAAAAAAAAAAAACTTTTGACATTGCGGGGACCATTTTTCAGGTCCCCACAAAGATCTGGGAATTTAATAAAAAAACTTAACGTTTCATTCTCTGGTTGTTTATGGTTAAGGTTAGGGCTGAATAGGGTTCAGGTCCTCATGTTGGGATTATAGTTATCCCCACAGTAATGAATGGAGAGTCCCCACAAAGATATAATTACAAACCTGTGTGTGTGTAAACAATAGGCAATAGAAGCACAAATTGGCAGTGATTTCCATAATGTTACCCAGATTGAAAGGGAAATCGTTCTAATCAATAAGTGATTTAAATGGGTTTTCATCAGCTGTAACGCTACATAGCACATAACCAAGAAGTCATTAAAACTGCTTATTGCAGGTGACAGGCCTCCATTCTCCTCTTAATTACTCCCCTTTCTTTGCACGCCGTCGTGTGTGAGCTGTAAGTGTGCAAGCATTGCGGCGCTCCGGGCCACGTCTCTTTGACCGTGTCTGTTTCATAATGCTCTTTTTTTTTGTTCTGTACGATATAAAAGCCCCAGTAAGCAGTGTTGTAGAAAGGCTTCTTTTTGTAGTACTGGCAGCAGAAAGGCTGCACCGTAAAACGGCATCTGAAAGGCAAGATTGTTTGACTTAAAATTGCTTTGGAGACCCTAAACACACACCAATACCTGTCATGAGCAACAATATCCCTCATTATTGACAGTTACAAAAAATGGGAACCTAGAGATTATAAACACATTATGAGTACTCCCTTGTAAAAGTGGCTGAATTCACAGAATTAGTATGCTCTGCTTAGCCTTGCAGTCTCTCGTCACTTGTTGGCACGCAGACCAGGGCGCAAGGCTGGGGTACAGCCAGAATGGGCCATCAGTCCATTGCACATACACTCCAGGCAATTTAGAGACAACAATTAGTCTAGCTGCATGTCTTTGGAGTGGGGGAGGGCACATACTTGACAGGAGAATATGCAAACTCCACATGCACAGAGCAGAGGTGGGATTTGAACCTTCCAACCCTGAAGGAACAGGGCAACCACACTACCCACAATCCACCCCTATTTGCATTTCTGTTTTATATAAATCTCGCACTACATAAACGGCAAACAAACTGAAATGTGTAGAAGTGCCACTGTTTTGTGACATCAAAAATAACTGGTGCTCCTCCGGTAATTAATATATGTCGTATAATTATGTATGCAATAAACTCAATGTCAAGAGAATTGGCTAGCGGTGGAAACAGTGGGTTGCCATAGAAATAAGAAGGTCAGGAGAGTGAAGTTACCCATAGCAACCAGGGGGTCCAATAGAAGTGGAAACTGTCCTGTCCTCAGAAGTGCAAAAAGTATAAAATCATGGGAAACCAGGCAGAGTTGCTATTAAGTTATGGTCCCTGGTGCATGTTATGCTGGTAGGAGTCTCTAGCACTGATCACATGCACTATAGTGACTCCCAACCAAGCACAAGCCTTGCATTTGTTACTTTATCAAGCATTAATGAATAATTAAGGAATTATTCATATCTTTCCTTCTCCAGGGCTTGTGTAACAGTCCCTCAAAAGACATTCACAAGGAAGCAGGAATTAGACATGAATGCTGCATTGATGAGATCTGGATTTGACCAAAGCATCATTCTCGGTCTCCGTTTCATCTTAATTTGCTAACAGCTTTGATTTGTTATTTCTTTAATTCCCCTGTGGTTTCCGTGATGAGTGCTAAGTGATTTGCTACCTTCTGCCGCGTTACCGGCATCACATGTTTTCGCTCTCGGTGACGTGAGAAAGACAAATCTAGCATTATTTAAGATCACAGGATTCGGAAATGGATCATAACTGCACACAGGTTGTCAGGACCACCCCCTTCTGACCTTTGCGTGATTGCTTCCCATAGATCTGTCAGGTGCCTGCAGATGGTTGGAAGCCATCTGTGAATGATGTCACCCCTTCAATCACTAGCTGTCGAGGTGTGCGCTCCGATTAACGGTATAGCATATGGTCTGACTCACCAGGCTTGACCTGGTAAATGGAAGAGTGAAATGTTGCGAAAAATAATAACAAAAACATGTTTTTAAATGAACAAGAAACCTTTCCTGCCGGTGGTTTAATCCTGTTTTTTAAAGATTGACATAAATGCTGGGATAAAAGAACTGGTAGGCCTACAGCATTTAATTCAAATAAATTCACGTTTGTTATGTTTTGTAGAAAAACGAGTCTTTTTTGACAGTTTATGAAAATTATAAAGCTGTTCTTTAGTGCAGTGCATGCTTGAGCCGACGCTCTCCGTTTGAGATATGCCAGGTGGTCAAAATAAGGACGCGTGCAGCCGAGGTGAAAGCAGGGATTTGGAAGGCTCTGCTCCGGGTTCCTAAGGCATCCTTCACGGTCATGGAAGCTGCTCTCTTTTCAAAATGCAGTACCTGCAAAGCGGAGATGGTCATGGTAAAGGATCTTTCATTGTAGTCCAGATGTTATCCAAACCAGTAAATGGCATGTAGATTTCACGGCGAACAGTAAATTCATATACGTGCTCAGCCCTATGAGAAATGCTGCACGCTTATTCCTTTAAAAAGGTACCTGAGTCATGGAGCTGTGGTGTATTCTAGGTCATTCTTTGTGCTGCTAAGATCAGGTATAGTGTGACCCTGTTTATCTGCTTGCCAGACCTAGCTAGCTGAACCAGGCCACAACTATCACCTCCCTGTAGCGCGGAGTACAGCAGGAAAATTTTAGCAACATGTCTTTCATGAAAAATTCTGCAAGATGTGTATCCCTGCGTCTGTCTTTGAGAGGACCTCAGTGGTATGACAGATAGCTTTTAGACCGGCAGACATCATACCAGTCAGGACAGCACGACGGTGGGGCTTCATAAACTGCGGTCCAAAAGCCGTTAGGCCCCATCTGCGATGGAGGTATGTCTGCTGACGCAAATCTGTGGCCTGAAGTTTTCCATGCTCCAAGAATCCGCATCCTGAGCCATTTAAACACCATGTGGCGTATCAAACAAGATCATCTAGGGCTTTTAAATTGTTTTTAGCGGTTTGAGCCAGGGAGTCGGCTAAACAAGAATTTAGCTGATCTCCGAATGGCACAATTGATTCGAAATGCATGACTTCTGTCCGTCGTGTTTTTAATTCTAAAAAAATCCAAGGGTCTTTTAGCAACGTGCTGCAGTGAATGAATTTTCCCGAGGCAAGTATTTCAGGTGAACATTAAAATGCATCCCTTATCGGTAATGAAGCCTCATAAATCCGTTTCCATTTGAATGTGATTATGCTCTATGAGATTTGCAGTCTATTGTAAGGTTGGATTTTTTTGTGTAAAAAGTGTATGGGACAACTTGTCGTAAAGATAAGATGGGTTGCAAGGTGTTAACTGAAATGGGGAAACGAAAATTGAAGTCTTTTTTTTTTCTTACCACAAGATGAATGTTGGACGACGGCGTCATCCAGACAGAGTGTGTGTGGAAACAGGAGGGTAGGTGGGGGTAGTAAAACGGCCTGTATGATCACTGAGCTGACGTGTCTGTCTAATTTGCCCTCGTAGTGATGTTCTGGTGCTGCTACAGGTGACGTGAAGCGGGGGGTGCATTAAGAGCTTTTTAAATGGGGGCTGCAGTCAGGTAGATAAGCCAAAATGGTTCATTTCCACAGTGGGACATCTTGTACCGTGGTCTCTATCTTCAGGGCTTCCCAGCTCTGTTTTCCAAAAGTGCATCCCAATGGACACAAGAGGCTATCTTCTTGGTGGCAGGAGAGCCTTGTAGGTATGGGTTCTGTGTCCGGGCCCACGGCTGTATACTCTACACCCACTGGTGTTTCCTGATAACCATGAAGCTGCCCCTGGATTCCTGACTCATGATGTCTTCCCACGTTTGTCTTGTGTTTACCTGCCAGTACCAGTAGACGGGTTAACTGGCTTCTGAAGTGCAATTCTATACCTGTGACCTCAAAAAAAGGGAGGTAATAAATAAATGAATAAATAAATAAATGTAATGCATATATTTCTCCTACTAACTGGACTTGGTCAAGAGTAACAGACTCATGGCGACTTTAGATGAGCTTGCGGTAACTGTAGCGCTCATCGGCTCATTTTAAAGTCAAAGTTTGAATGTGAAAGTCTTTGTTTCCTGGTAATGTATTCCACTAAGAAAAATCCATTTGAACTTCTGCTTAACCGGTGCACGGTTTGAGGTTTCACTGCATTGTAGAAGCACACAGGCCCCAGAAGAATTAGACTTTTTTTGTTTATTTTATGAATTGTGGGCTATGGTGGTATGTGTGAAATGCCATACATAAGCATGTGGGAATTAGCCCATGGCTAGGGTACTTGAAGGGCCATTATTATTATTATTATTTTTATTATTCTATTATTATTATTATTATTATTATTATACATTTCTACTTGAAATACAGCCCTTTATTTTTAATATCTCTCTGGAGTTTTGTATATGTATTTCTGATTCTACTCTGGACATTGGTTTCACTGGTGATTCCGTTCCAAAATAGTTTATTCAAAGCTCTTTTTTTTAAGCATCTTAACCTTCAGACTCCACATTTTATTTTGCTTTTCATCTCCACTCCCTAATCCACCATGCAAAGCAAATATACTCCCAGCATTCGCTGCAAAAAAAAAAAAAAACTGAGGGGCATGTGAGCGAAATCCTTTCCTTGTACGCTGAAGTTCCTTCAAGGTCTTTGTATTCTTCACAATGAAGCAAAACAGGGATGGTCTTTTTTCCAGATTGAAATGTACCAGACCGCTATTCTGTCTCTTGACAAAAATAGAATAAAAGGATGGATTCAAAAAAGACAAGACGAAAACAGGGCAGTCAATGTCTACACTAGACATCTATTGTAAGGGTGCGGCCTAATTAACTTCAGTCTCTTGACCTGAAACATCAAGGTGCTTAACTGAAGCAAATGTTGGGACCCAGAGAGGAGCTTAATATGTCACAGTAAATGCTCTTTTGTGTAGTGTTCGCTCTGTCGGATCCAGCACGGTGACACCATCAAGCCAGTGGCAGTCATCCAGGTGCATCAAAGGCAGTCTTTTACCACCTCCCATAATGCCTCTGGGCTCTTGACAGGAGTTACGGTTTTGGGGTCTGCTCATTTCTTAGAATGTAATACATACCGGGACATTCGACAGTCCAGGACCCTGACAGTGTTGAAGGTATTGAGGGTGCAATGTGTGACTCCGTGGGTTAGGAGACTGTGCCTGTGGTCGGAAAGTTACCTGTTCAAATCCACTGCCTGGCGGGGTGAGGTCACCATCGCAGACATCCCGCCTTAGGCATATTGATTTCAAGGCTGTGAAATTTGTCGACCGAGGGGATTGTTTACGGTGAATAGCAGAATGGCATTAGACCTGCTGAATAGTGTTAGATCGTTTTTACTTCTTGGTGGGCAGATTTCCGAGACGTTGCACATCATTGGCTGATGTCAGGGAGCTGCTGTCAATTTGAAGGAGACTTCCGGGACTTCTGGTAAGGGTGGTCTGTCTGCCATTTGGCCCTTGAGCGAGGACCTTACCCCCCGGTCTCTGCAGAGACTGTCTGACCCTGACGTCTGATTCAAAGTCATTTTAACAAAAGTGTCTACTTAATAAATAAAACATACTAGCCAAGATCTGTATTGGAGCACCTGCCGCTCTGGGCCTTTTTACAGCAGCAAACCTGCATTTCCCTGCTGAGGCTGAGTGCCATTTTCCTTGCTTTGGTCTCATGCTGGTTGTTCTTGATCGCTGACAGTGGAAATGAATCCGGGCCACCCAAGGAAGCCATTGTTCACATTAGGTTTGTGACGTGACTCCTGCATGCTTATCAATGTCTTGTGTTATTTTCTGTTATTTTTTCCCCCTGCGAAAACTCAATTTGATATTATCTGCTGGGTGATCGAGAGAACCCCATCTATTATAACTTTTTTTTTTTTTTTATCGTTTTTGTTGTTGTTGTTGTTGTTGTTGCTGTTGTTGTCTCCCAGATGAAGTAGGTAATTGTGTGCAGCCTTATGGGAAAATATATCTTGAAGTTGATGCTGGGGAATTTTTTATGAAATATCGTTCCGGGGAAAAGAAGAGGCATTTTGAAAATATGGAGGGGAAGACCGCCAACATTGAGAGAGTAGAACACTTTTAGGATTGTTTTCCGAGAGATGCAGAGAAGGAGTACAAAAAAAAAAATTCTCCACATGTTGCCGTTAAATTGGTGGCGGCAGTTGGAGATCAGCTGACTGAATTGCAGGCCCGGTCACAGTCTGTAGCTCCTGCTTTGACTCATGAGCTATTAATTGTCTCCTGGAGCTTCTGGTCTCCGCTGCTGCCACACTCGCTGTAGATCTGTCACTTTGATGCACAAGGTAATCAAGTTCCGTAATAGAGTCTTCGTGCATGTTAATGGCTTTGCTAAATTTGAACAAGCTGATATAAACGCAGGTTTACCAAGATACACACCATGAGGCAGAAGTCAGGGTTATACTTGGGGTTTAATTATGCTGTACTCATTTCCAGTGAGATCTTGGCTAAGACAAACCTGTCTATGAAAAATATCGATGTATTGCACTACCCAGCTCAGTAGGACCTGTCAATTATCCATCTCAGAATCTGCTCCGTTGCCCAGCTTAGCACATCCTGGTAGTTATTCAGCTCAGTGCATCCTGCCAGTTATCCAGTTCAGTATATCCTGCCAGTTGTTCGGCTCAGTGCGTCATGTCAGTTACCCAGGTCGGTTTATCCTCTCAGTACCCTCAGTACATCCTGTCAGTCATCCTACCCAGTGCGTCCTTCCAGTTCTCCAGCTCAGTACATCATGTCGGTTATTCTGTTTAGTGCATCCTGTCAGATATCCAGCTCAACGCACCCTGTCGGTTATCCAGCTCAGTGTAGCCTGTCAGTTATTTAGTTCAGTGCATCCTGTCATTTATGCAGCTCGGCTCATCCTATCAGTTATCGAGTGTGATATATCCTGTCAGTTATCCAGCTCAGTGCATCCCCTCAGTTACCCAGCTCGCAGCATCCTATCAGTTATCCAGTGTGATATATCCTGTCAGTTATCCAGTGTGATATATCCTGTCAGTTATCCAGTGTGATATATCCTGTCAGTTACCCAGCTCGCAGCATCCTCTCAGTTATCCTGCCCAGCATATTCTCTCAACTATTCATATATAAAAACCAGCTTGCAGTTACTTGTTCGCTTATGCCATTTTGATGTCAGCTGCAGTGGTGATTTACAGTGGCATTGTGGTACACCATATGCAGTACACCATTTGGTTTATAATGGAATAATAAAAGAACAATATCTTTTCGAGTAATATTACGTATTTATGTTGTGTTACAATGTGAAGCTTATAAAACCTCAGTGTATAAGTCTTGGCTTATCCTATGGCATATTTTTATTTGTGCTTAGACACATTGCTTGGCACTGATTTTTCTGATGGAAGTCCAAGTCATCTATTTTGGATTGGTGTCAGCTCTTTGCTGATACTGTTACACAATATTTGTCATGGAATTAAATATGTTGTCACGGCCTGGTCCCATCCTACCCACACATCATACTGCAGGCGTCAGATCCGGGTGAGTTCATCCAAGCTTTTAGGTAATGCAGCGTCTGAATGAAAACAAAACCGGGTTTTATATTTGGAGCTGAAGCTGTATGTTTAGTTAACGAGCTGAAATTTGGCTCTAAGTAGTCATGCTCTGGAAGTGACCGGTAGCAAGTTTTTTTCTGTGTGCTTCAGGGGTTATCAGCCCCCCCCCCCCTCCTTTGGACCCCCATGTTTCACTCTCCACTACCTGCCCACTGTGTCACATTGTCCTCTGTCAAGGATCCATGTCATCTATTGTCTCGCTGCTCTCTGTTGGGCCCAATTGTACTCCCTCCTCTATCTGGCTTAACAATTAAGCTTCCAGAATGCATCTACAACTTCAGCTTATTGATACAATATCTGTCATCTTCCTTTAAAAGAATCCTAAAAACCTAGGCTTTGGTTAATTCACAGCTTTTGAAGTCGGCGAAGTGGCGGTTTAATACAGTGCATAGCTGCGCTTTTGTATCATCATCAAAAGGATGAATGAACAATGCAATGTACTGAGAAGCATTTTCTGGCCAGTCTTATGTAATCGGCGCTGATGATATTAATCGGCTGGCACTTCTACCCGGGGCAGTGGATGAAATTGGCCGGCCGCGGAGATCGCGGAGCTTCACCGACCGCGAAGGCAAGATCAACATACTGTCTGTGCGGCCACAGGCGCGGGCTGACCTGGATGTTTGCGGTCATCCGGCGATCCGTGACCGCCTGATAAACGACGGCCGGCGGTTGGGCTCGCCGCGGCGATATTCACGGGCATCACGCTGCCTTTCCGGAAACGGCGGGGAGAAAAGAGCGTGACCTGCATGCCGACCGTCTAGGGCAGGGGGGCTGTCACACTGACTGCATTTATTTAAAGGAGGCCAAAGGCGCTGGGCTACTCTCCGCCAAAGAGATCTGGCCTCACTGTGGGGAGCATTCTATTATCATTGAAGTTAGCCATTACCGCAGCACTTTCACTTTCACTTTGGTATTAAGTAATTGGGTGTTATTTTACAGGATGTCCCTGCTCAGAGTGCAGGCCCGCATCACAATAGTCAGTGATAATGTGATGATCACTGCTACTTATTCTGGAAGCAAATCATGGTGATCAATGAGGGGAAAAAAATAGGAAAGTCATCTTTTTTTCTCAGGGTACAGTTTAGTGCAGATTCTTTTCAGTTCCACACACAATTTATGAAGGGCAACTTTTATTATATTAATAGAAAATCGATCGCAAGTTCCACGGCGGCCTGTGCTGTACAGCGCTGACAGTGACTTGGCTATTTCTTTGAGTTGGTTAAATTAAAAAAAAAATCCACAAAAAGGAACGCTTAAATGGAAAATGGGATAGGAAAAAATAAGAGTATTACAGCCTCTGCATGTGTATTGTTTTAATTGCAAGGCTTTGGCTTTTGTTCTGCCTCAGGCATTTTAAATTCTAACTTGTTGCCTCATGTCATGCCTTTGTATTAAGTATTTGAATAATACAGTTTTATTTATTTATTTATTTACTTTAAAATGCTAAAACTTTAGAAGAAAAATGTAATGATGAAGAAGCTCTGTGGGGTGTTCTGGTCTGTGTTTTCCATACGCACACAACCTGACTGCTGATCACGTTTGCTTATTAGCGGTTATAATTTTGATTCACGCTGTTGGAATTTCAATGCTAATTATGTCAATAGCACCACCATCGCAACCAACACCTCTGTCATTACCATTGAAATGACCAAAGCCAACACTGCATTGTTATTACCATTGCAGGCACTAGCACTTATATCGTCGTGATTGCAGTGGCTAATATTACCGTCATTCCTCTCAGCTCTATGTGAGAATGTCTCGGGCAGAGAGCAGACCTATGTAACGCAAACGTAATCAGCGTGTGGCTGGAAGCACTCAAGGATGGAGCAAACCAAAGAGGCTGAATGGGAATAATAAAAAAAAAAAACTCAGTGCTGACATTTTGGTTCAGAGCAGATACAGTGGTGTCATCCTGCGGTTGTAAGTTACTACGGGTGGCAAGAAAATGTTTTGTAGAAAATGAAGAGCAGCTAAAGTAATCAATAGAAATAGACCCTATCACCTGATTCTAAGGCTGCTATACCCGCTCTGCCCAGTATTACTGTTGCTGCATTTATGGCTTTTATTCGCTTTATTACTGCTTCAGAAAACCATGTGACGGGTAATTTTCTCGACCCTTATTTCATAGGTCATTCACCGGTTAGTTTGCCTGGTCACTCACCCCTAGTGACCCATAGATTTTTTTTTTTTCTGCATACATCAATTTGAGGTTGACCTTGCTGAAGAAAAGGATGCATAAAATATTGAAACGGGTGCTTTGTGAAGCAAAGTTTTGATTAAAAATAAAGTATAACCAGTAATGAATATAGATTATATCCATCCCTTCCATTTCTAATCACACAAAGACAGAAGAAAGAGAAAACACAAGACTGGCAGAAACGTCTTCATTATAAATTCCATAAAACAAATGCCATCAATCTCTGGCAAAGGGGAGATGCTGCACTTTTATCTTGCTTGTGTTCTGCTCTGCAGGGCACCATTTGATTAGCCCAAAATATGCCTCTGATTCTCTGCGTTTGATTTATTAGGGATTCATAAGACATGCAGCACAGCGATAGAATTTCCTGTCCAAGGGGAGCCATGAATAGAAAGGGGTGTATGTCTTCCCAGAGAAACACCATACATTCTCTACATGCTTTATACATTCTATTTCCTAGGAGTCTTTTCTAGAAGCAGTCAAGGAAACATTTCCATCCCCCCCCCGCAAACTGAATTTTCTCTCTTTGATTCCTCTAGAAAATCTACTGTACAGCAGTTTGTGGCAGCTTGCTTGTAAAAATGTACTATAAAATTTGATTTACCGAATGACTGATCCATAAATAGAGCTAGAGGATTTCCTGTCCAGGAGGTAACATGAGAGAAAGGACTGAATGAAACGTTCTCCACACTTCTGGTTTGTGTTCTTCTGAAATGTTCAACCACTATACTGGTGTAACGTTATTTGGAAATTTATGATGGAAATGATGTGCTACTCATTGTCTGTCTGTATTCTGACCCCTATATTTTGTAATATTCATGCAGTAGTTTGACTAGAGAAAATCAGAATGCGTAATTTAGATCATACCACAAATTCAGCAGATCAAATAATAAAACTGTTTACAATTCAGGGAATGAAATGAGTTCTTGTCGATAGATGAGACTAATTATTAAATTCAGGGAATGAGAAACTGGGTCATATTCAGTTTGTCTTTAATTTATTAATGCAAAACAAATTCCACATGTCCAGGAATAAGCTTTAGATGAGCACATGCTTTGTTCGGCTTTGATGTTTCGTGCTGAAGCAAACCGGCCGCACGTCTGACACTGTGGAGCTCCGGGTAGGATACAGTATTTTCACTGGAATCAGTCTGTTGTGATCGGCGTGTTGGTATCTGGTGCACTGCTGAAAGACGGTGCTGGACCTAAAGAATCCAAAGCGGCAAACATGTTACTGAAAGTGTGAGAACTTCCCCGTGGCCACTGTTGTGTACTGTGAGGTGAGAACATGCATTAACGCTGTGTTGCTTTAACAGCCCTTTGTCCTTTCATGCTTCTGCAGCTCAGCTTCAGCATTTTACTCAGGCGCCGTGCCTCAACAGTCCTGCCTAATGCATCCATTTCCAGTTATGGTAAAAATAAAAGCATTGCCTTCAAGGAAACAGTCTCAATGTGCATGATGACTGTAGCCTTGCTCAATTCATGAAGCATTATTCTAAATTCCCGCATAGAAAGTTGCAACGTTCTCAGGTAAAACTGTCTGTGATGAAACTTTAATGTGATTACAGCTCCAGCAAACATACAGGCGTTTCTCAATGTGCTTCTCTTCTCAACCTTGGAAAAAAGGACTCGGATTTGTATCTGTGTGTTGATGAAGCTAGCCATAATAATAATATTTATAGTTATAATGTATAAGATTTATAAAATATATAACTAACTGGAATGTACAGCAGCAACAAGCACTGATGACCTTATTATCAAGGAATGTTGACTTTTAAGGAGAAAATTGGCTGGTAACAGAAAGACAGGCCCCGGGCAGGTCTTCTTACAAGGGTTCTTGTTCAATAACTGTCCTCAGTCTCAGAGGGCATAGTGAGATTCTGCTGCCTTTTATATGTGAAGATACGAGGGTTTTTTTTAGGTTTTCTTGGAAAAAAAAATGGACACCCTCAAGTAAAATTTTTTTGAAAAAATTCACCAGCCACACATGCACAGTCTGGAGTGGGCCTGGAGTCTCTCTCTGGCAGCACAGGACACAAGGCTAATTCAAGATTCAAGAGCTTTATTTGTCACGTACACAGTTGTACACATACAACATGTAGTGAAATGTGACCCTGGTCACTCCGAGCAGCTGTGCATGATCACAAAATATACAAAAAAAAATAAGGAAAAATAATAATATAAGATAAAAAAATATGATATGTTCAGCTGTACATAATCTATACATAAGTGATAGGTATGAGGTATTTAGCTGTGTGTGTGCTGTGTGCACGGGCACATGGAGGAGGCCTGAGGTATGTGCCAACGGTCTGGATGGGTCACCGGGAGGCCCAGGCCATCACGGGGCACACTTTCACACACAAGGGGAAATTCTGAAGTGACATTAGGTCTCACCGCTAACGGGGAAGCGGGGAGAACATGTGGGCTCCGGATGATCGCACAGAACAAGAATAGGCTTTCAAACCCCCCAGCCCTGGGTCACCTGCGAAGCTTTCTTTATTGGCTGAAGCGATCCTGCAAATCATGAACACTCTCAACTGTGTTTTGCTGTCTGGCATTGGATCGCCAAATTCCATGCTGACCCCAGTAATCCACGGTTACCCGGTAGCTGTGATCTAGAAAATTATTGTCATACAACCATTCGCATTCAAATTCCAGGAAATATCTTTATGCTGGTTTCAAGCTTAACATGACGTCAAAGTGGTCACTATTGTTTTTCTGCCCTTTAAAGAAATCAGTGAGGGTTCTGCTTCTGAATCGTTTGTGTTATTGATGTCGTTGCATTGTGCACATATGACATGGTCTATTAAAAAAATAAATAAATACCGAATCGCCGCTTGAAGCTGTGTGGATGTTACGGCCTCCTGCCTGCGGGGGGATGAGGTCCATCCCATCCATCCATCTTCCAACCCGCTTAATCCAATTGGGTCGCGGGGGGTCCGGAGCCTATCCCGGAAGCATTGGGCACGAGGCAGGGAAC
>JAABNX020000017.1:12608118-12619395 GCA_015163995.2 Mormyrus lacerda | reverse complement strand
AGGAAACCCCACGACGACACGGGGAGAACATGCAAACTCCACACACATGTAACCCAGGCGGAGACTCGAACCCGGGTGGGGATGAGGTCATGTGTGGATTTTTCTTGTTCGTTTTCAGGATTTCAGTTTAAAGAGAACTGCAGTGCCCCACCACTGCAAGTACTGTGTTCATGAAAAACATACGAAACCACTTCACTGTCTGGTACGGTGTAAAGATCAGGCCAAACATGGCCGTCTTCGTTGTGTGCAGAGCTGCCAGATTTGCACTTCCGCTGTTCCTTGGGAATTGTTAATGTTTTCATAGCCAGGGAGTGTGTATAACTGGCACTATCGTCTACCCCCCCGTCCCTTGTATTGGTCTGTTATCAGGTAGGCTGCTTTTCCTGCGACTGAGGAAAAGATTTTTTTTTCCCAGCAACAGATGGACTTTCTCTTTAATTACACCCCCCCACCCCACCCCCTTTGTTTTAATGGTCACTGGCAGGCCCTGTCGAGAGTGTGTGGTGCATTTTGAGCAGGAGCTCCATCAAGGAGGGGGTTTGCTTTTATTCCCAACAGGGGTGATGATGCAGCAGGGTTGTGGGACCATCATGGAGACCCTGGGAAAGCCTGTCCTCTGAGCAAATCAAAGTAATCCTCCGCAGTACAGCAGCTACAGCATCGGCTCCACCAACATCTTGTATTACTGCAAGTCATGGTCTGTTAGGCTGCAGCAGAGCCAAGCTCCAGATCTACCTTCTGTACACATTACGATTTATCTGCCAGCGGCAAGGCCAGACGCTCGCAGCTCCGCTTGCCGAATGCCGTCCAACTGCTCTGAGTGGTACGGTCAACGTGCGGGAGAGTGCCTGCTGCTGTCGGCTCGCTCTTCCCAATGGATAACACGCGGCGCTTATCGTGTTTCCCGGAACTGTGAATTAGCAAACAGAAAATGGCAAACCACCTCACGCAGTTTCAGTACGGTAAAATGTCCCTGGTCATATTTAGGAAGATTTGGTTCGGTAGGAATATATTAAATAACAGGCTAGCATTGCTGGTCCACCAAGAACAGGGTAGGGTTGTGAGTTGATGTTTCTTCCAGATTATTAGGGAAAAATCAGAGTGATTTATATCGATCACTGGGGACAGGTTACAGATTCATCAGCCAGGTCACCTGACTTTGCTTCCCAAGTTTGCCACGCCCCCTTGCAGTATGATAGATGTTAGTAGACCGGATTAAATTAATTTGCACTTAGTATGTATTTGCATGGAGTACCATATGCAGAAGCCCCACACAATGCTAGCTGGTGCCTGCAACAATGCCAGCTTTAATGCAGGCACGGGGTGACTCATAATACAAGTCTAAGAGCTTAATGGTTATGAGCACTGCATGCATCTATTCAAAAGTCAGTACAACCCTAGATATTTCAAGACCCTTTGGCAAGGTAAGCATCAAAGACATATGCCCGTCGCTTAGATTTTTTTATTTTATTTTCCACCCCCAAGAGTGTAGCAAAGGCGGGATGGATTTTTTTCCAGCCCCAGTTTGAGGAGCTGAGCTCTCTGGCATATTCCCATATTGATCCGGCAGATGTGGCTTGTTTTCCTGATGAATGTTCCCCTTCGGAGCCTTTTCCGGATTACCGCGCACTCGGCGTAGCGGACAGGGCCTGTGCCCTTTCATTGGCACCAGCGGACGCAGTTGGGGCCAGGTCTGTTTTCTTTCCTGATGGCAAACTCCAGTATTGAGTTTAAAGGAGTTTCAGGTTACCTGTGATTGTTAAAGTTTCCAGGATTAAACTGCTCCATAACTGGGATATTAAGCTATCTTTCCATTCTCTGTTTGGCTCTATGATGTTTGGGCTGTAGTGTAACGCCTTCCTTTTCGCTCTGTGATGATCAGGCAGTCATCGTTCATTCCTGAACTCTCTCTGATGTTCCCTCTTCAGTCACGATGGCTATAAACTCAGCTCATAAGAGTAAACTAGTACACGTGCATTTCCATTGAGTGCAAGCATGTGGAACGTCCTTCCTTGTTGGTTAATTAATATTATCATGTCTAAATCACCTATAGCATGTAAATGGACCAGTGTCTTCCAAGGCAAACTTAACTAGAGCTCTTTGCTTGTCAAGATCTCAAAACCACCCAAGCACTGAAAATAAAAATAGAAAAAGCAGATAAGAACATCAAAATATTTGAGAGTAACAGTAACATCAAAGCTGATGATTAATTTCTAAATAATACAAATAATAGTGTAAATAATGTAATATTCAATAATTTCTTATGGAAAATGCAAAATGAGAAGTTAGTCTTTGTGGTAGGATTAGGGTGACCATGTCTGAGGGGAGACTATGAGCTACTTCAGGGTTAATGAACTACTAAAACTAAAAGGTTCCTCTGCTTGGCTATATAGTTCTATTCTTCTTGTGTTTGTACTGGTTTGTTTCCTTGATTGAAAGACTCATTCAGCTGTTTTCCATCAACATTAGCGACACATGCGTGATTATAGGATACTGACCAATCAGCACACAGCAAAACTTCAGTACTTAAGTGAAATCCAGGTCATTTTAACTGAAATGGTAGTTTAAAATCCCTGTCCTAGGTCATAGTGCACCCCCCTCCCCAACATTGATTAGATGGTCACCCTAGGTAGGATGTGTACTTGACAATTTTTGTGCCTATATTAGTCACCATGAACAAAGGGAGTGGCAACCTCAGTTGACCGTTATATATCACAAGTTTTTACACGCATTTTTGGTCATTTAATGAGCTTAAACCTCTAGTGTGATGCGACAGATGTTGCAGATGCTGAATTTAACTGTTCTGCTGTGACGCGCTGCATTATACTGACTGCCACTGGATCTGACTCTGCAGTGTCTTCTCAGGAAGAGCGGTTCAGGCCAGGGAAAGGGAGCCGCTCTCTGTCATCTGTCTCCGTTTTCCCGGAGCAGCGATTCGGCGTGTGGCCGCCTTCTCGCATTAGGGGATAATTTCCAGCGCGCTGCCTTTCTGACAAACGTCGTTTCTGCAGACAGATCTGCGAGTATCGCATTAAGATTAACGACGGAACGGGTGTTTGGGCACTCGGGATTTTGAAGCACTGGAGTGCATGTGTCTGTCACATTCATTTAAATGCACAGTTGAGCATGTAATGCGATGGTGGTGCTCTGGTCATCCCCCTCCCCCCCCCACCCCCCGCTCAAGCTAGACTCTACAGATTGAGATCAATATGCCTGTCTTTCTGTTCCCCCCTCCCCCGTGTTGTGGCATTGCGACCTGCCAGGTCTGGAGCTCATGCTTACCAGTTTGCAGGTAATTGAAAATGGCTGTCGGCCTCTAAAATGCATGGACGCAGAGCAGCAAGACGGCTTTAGTGTTACTGATACGAAACACAACAATCCTGTTTGTGTGTCAGATTGATTAAACTAACAGACATCAAGTAGTTATTCAAGACTGCGTGCTTCACAATGTGGAAAAAATTCCTTTTTAATGAAATACTGTCAGCATTGACACAATGGGAGAATTAGACACAATGTGGAACAGGATCCTTGTCTGAATTAAATGAAAAACTGCCAAATAACCATGTGTCTTTAAAAGACATTCTTCCAACCGGCTAAATGCTTATTCTTCATGAGAGGTTCTCAAGCCTTTTAACCAAAGGGCCAGTTCACAGCCATTCGAACTGTCAGGGGGCTGGGCTGTGGACGAAAAAAATAAAAAATCATTGCAGCCATTTTGTATTCTTTGCACTCTAGTTCCATGCTTAACTGTTAACCGTAAGACAAAACTGTAATTTATAATTAGATACCACCCAAGCCTAGTGCTGGCTGAGGGGGTTGGCTGGAGGTAAAATATGCCAAACGGGTGCGGCACGGTTGTGGTGGTAAAATTTTGCCTAGCAGGGTAACAGATTTCTGGCACGTTGCTTGTCATTTGCGGGTGTCAGGGACCTGCTGTCATTTTGGTGGAGACTCCCATAAGTCCAGGCGGAGGTGTGATTCGCATGTGTAAAGCATTTAGGTGATTATGTAGCGGTTGCCGTTTTTTAATTGTTATTATTATTTTGAATGTTTCTATGGATACTTGCCACATTTGCTTTGCTACGTTTTTCATCACGCACCTATGCATGTCATTACAGCATGTATCCATGATACGCAGCAGGCCGCTGCGTGGAGGGACTGTGCCTCGTTTGAGCAGCCCAGCTCTGGACTTTAGCCATTAATTTCATTATGCCTAATGACCAGAATCGACTCAGCCATTGTATTTAATAACCTATATATTTAAATATCATAATTTAATTTTGATTTACGGGACCTTAAAGAAAACCTCTGAAGTGTGTACAGCAAATTATGGCCAACTGTGGAATAAAGCTAAATTTTGGATTCTTTTCCAAAATCTTAGTCATTCACAGAATGCATGTTAATTTGACGACTTTGTATGTTTTGCAAGAGTGTATCTTAGACTGACAACATCAGTTAGACCTCTTATCTCTGTGGGAGATATTTTGAATATGTGTCCAGTGTGTCTGTTATCTGTTGAGAGATAAACAATGGCTGAATTACTCTTCATGCTATATGTATTAGAAAATGGGCTCTCTCTGCATATTTCATCTCTTCTCGACACTCAAAATGCATCATTGTCTCTTGCCTGAAGAAGGAGACGGGAGTGTAAGAATGACTGGGCCCTCAGATGTGATGCCGCTGTTGGTGGAGCAGTTTTCTCTCACTGTACTCTCACATAGCTCTCTTATCCTCCTCCACCAGACTTCCGCTCCAGTCCATTGTCACACCTGGTTATGGTGGTACCCATTTGACCACTGCTGCTGCTTTATTATATGTCACCAGGGCTGAAAGATCTCCCTTTTGTGGTCATAAAAATGGATGCATGTCAAAGCTGTTGGGATATTGTCAGTGTGTTTTATTGATTGAAACTTTTTCTTCGAAAGTCCTCTTGGATAACTAGCTCTGTTGTTCTGTATTTTGACTGGTTGATTAGCCTGCGTTTGGGCAGCAAGGTGGCGCAGTGGTTAGCGCTGTTACCTCTGGCTTCTGGGACTTGGGTTTCAGGCTGCGCCCAGGTTCCATGTGTGTGGAGTTTGCATGTTCTCCCCACATCGTCCTGGGGTTTCTTCCGGTTTCCCTCCCACAGTCCAAAAACGTGCTGGGGTTAATTTTAAATATCAGACTTACCATTACTGTGTGTATGTGAGTAAATAGAGTGTACTGTAAGTGGGCCCTGCAATCAGTCGGTGCCCCATCCTGGGTTGCTCTCTACTTTTTGCCAATAGGCTCTGTACCCCCTACAACCCTAAATAGGACAAGTATGGAATATTATTTAGCATTATGTAACATAGAACATGAGTATTATGATATTGTTAAAGAAGTATGCCAAATATCCATGATGTAATCATTACAATGTAATCAACACCTTGTATTAGTCTAGGAGTTTCTGTTAGCTACTTTATGTTAGTCCTGAATCTATGAATATCCACTTTTATTAGCGTATATTTTATGACTATGTTGAAGGACAAATATAATATCAACCCTCTAGTTAGTCAATGTGCAGCAGGCTGAAGCTGCCAAGGTTTACTGCTATAGGAAAGGATTCGCCTGAGTTCAGCAGAAGCTCACGGCTGAGCATTTTTAAAAAATCAAGTGGAGATGGTCGTGACACCATTATGTTCAGCCGAGGGACCAAACAGTAAAAGATATTATGGACAAACTTATCATATAGGGGTGTGGATTGAGGGAGGAAACAATGATTGTGATTGGCTGAAGGAATGATGACGCTCAAGTTACGAGATATTGTTAAATGATAAGAACTTGTGTAAAAATTGGTGTAAAACAGTATCAGACACACTTGTAAGTGTCCAGATTTGGTTGTACAGTAACTTCATTGTTGCAATAAAGACTGAATCTGGATCCGCACCAGCGGCCTCTGACTTCTGGCCTGGGCTGCTGGAAATGTTAGTGATGCCCGTCAATGGGAGATTTTCTGGCCATCAGATAATGAATGAGATGTGAAATCAAGGGAGACTGACGAGCTGTGAGAAGGTGAGAAGAAGACCAGTTTGAGAGTGACTGTTAAACATGAGTCTCCACACGGTAATTTTATTATTGTGAGAAAAAAAAAATATTGGGAATGGTGTCCTGGTATAATTAATCTAAGAGTTTCTTTTTTCATTAGCTCCATAGGAAAGTGCATACTGTTAGGGTCAGTGGCTTGTGGTTATTAAGTCAACCATGCATACATGACAGTAAATGTGTCACTTTGCAGACAAAGACGGGGAAACCGGCAAATTGCTTCACTTATGGATATAAAATCGGTGCAGTTGTATGGAAACCCGATTACGTTTTAGATACATGGGAAGCATTGAACTGAATAATTTTTCTCCTTCATTTTTTTCCCCTTAAGTGCTGATATGGACAGCGCTGTCAGACGGCTAAATGTTCAGAGAATGCCTGCCTTCAATTAAGGCGTATTCGCTTGCCAAGTAAATCTGCTCAGTAACAGTTTGGTTGATCAGGGAGGCTCTCTGGCCAGTCACATCATTGTTCCAGCAGATGGATGTCAAGTTGTGTCCTTTTAGCTACATCACATGTAATAAGAGGCGTCGCAAAAGGACAAAGTATCCTAGATTGACTGGGTTTGTATTTACTAAATGAGCAGCACCTGGCTGCAGCCGTTTTATTGTTGCTGTTCTTATGTTGTTTTGTAGTGAGATCATTATAAACAGACAGGGATTCTCTTTATAAATCACCATGGCAAGAAAAATGTGAAGATCCAAATCACTTCTCAAGGCCCTGTCACATCTGTTTCGGTCCTACAAAGAAAGGCTGTGACTTCAACTGTGAAATAAAATCCCGCGGTCTCACCCATCTTGTGTTCATGCTTCAAGAAGCGCTCTTCAATATGACTCTATTTGGGAAACAGGGTTATGCTGATGTGGATCCAGTTGATATGTATTTAGTCATGAAACTTGGTGAGGACCTCAAAATGCCACTGTTAGCTTAGGCTTGTGGGTAGCCGCTGCTCTAAAATGAGGCTTGGAGAGTGAAACGGGCTGTAGGCAGGAGGAACTCTGGGTATTATCAGCGTGTGTGTGAGAGAGATCCTCTTACGACATAGAGAACCCACTTCAATAATGTCAACGCTTAATTAGTTCTGAAAATAGGGATGAAAATCCTGTGTGTCTGTTACAGTATTAGGTGATATTAGCTACCAAGATGACCTTTATCACGGATGAGTTTGCTGATACGAGTTACGTTTGACGTCCTGAAATGGCATATTAAGGAATGAATTCAATATGTCAGGTTAATGTCAGAATCAATACTACTTCAGCCTACTGCTGGTTTCTACCAGTGTTTTACACATGCTGTATTCCAAACCAGCGTAGCAGGAGTACTGAAATTCGCCACGCACACGTGTGTTTATGTAGGATAACTGTCTTGTGCTTGCTACTGCAGATGGATAAATTACTCCTTAGCCTTGTGAGTATAGTGTACCCTAGTAACTAATGAATGAATGAATGACTGGTACATTTATGTAGCATTTTTCAAGACATCCGAAGCGTTTTACACAACCAATGGGGAGCCACTTCAACCACCACCGCTGTGTAACAACCACCTGGATGATGTGACAGCAGCCATTCTGCTCCAGTATGCTCACCACACAGTAGCTACAGTGGTCAAGGGGCAAGAGAGAATTCACCTATTAGATGTAGGGGATGATTAGGTTAGATTTGATAGGGTCACAGTGGGCACTTTAGCCGGGACATCGGGGGAACCGCCCCTACTCTTTCAAAAGATTCCCATGGATCTTTTACCACCTGAGAAATTAGAGACCTTGGTTTTACGTACAAAGGACGGCACCATTTTTACCGAAGTACCCCTGTCACTGCAATGGGACACTGGGATTAAGACAGACCTCAGGATGGACTCCCTTGTTGGTCACATTGTCCCTGTCACTGCGCTGGGACACTGGGATTCACACAGACCCCAGGATGGACTCCCTTGTTGGTCACAGTGTCCCAGTCACTGCGCTGGGACACTGGGATTCACACAGACCCCAGGATGGACTCCTTTGTTGGCCACACCAGCAACTTTTCCATTAAACATGCTAGTTTAAGGTGTCCAGCAGAACAGAACACCATACATTCTCTTTCTGTATGGTGTAGGCACCCCCTGGGGTCTCTTAACCTCTTTGTAGCTCAGTTGTTTAGGATGCTCTGACTGTGATCAGAAGGTCCCAGTCTCAAATCCCATGGCCTTGGGGCAGTGATCCCACCACTGGGCTCCTGAGGAAGGCCCTTAACCCTAATTGCTCCAGGGACCGGCTCACCCTGTTTTCTCGACTGTATGTTGCTATGGATAAAAACGTCCACTAGATAAATAAATGTAATTCTGACCGCTGTTGACTTCTTTGTTTGATCGCGAGTGCCGCAGTTCAGTGCCTCAGCGTGTTTCCTACATACTACCCAGAATATGGACATGGTTCTGTGTTAGCTAACATTAGCAGTTACTCTTTGATCAAGAAAGTATCATTTTTGTAGATTCTGTCTGAATTGCTTTGCCATCCAACAGGAATCCATGAAACGCTCTTTAGAGGCCTGTAATGCCAGTTTTGGTATGTAGTAGATTACATGGAACCTGCAATTGAAATTTAATTTGGTTTGAAAACTGGCATGTGTTTACTACGTACTAGCAAGTCATACTGGTTTACATACAGGAGCGCAGTGGGTTGTTTGTATTGAGGAAGCTGTCACATTAAAATAGCCTTTCTGAGAGAGCTGCTCTTTCTTTAGCCATGCTGACAGTGTCAGCCACAGCTTCCGCACCAAACAGCGAAACAGCTCACCGTCCTCGTTAAATATAATTGTAGCTGCTGTCATATGAAACACATAGTTTGCATGTATAAAGCCAACACATATCAGTTGACCTTTATGTTTCCGGAAAAATCAAGCGAATAATCAAAGATTTAATATGTAATATATGATTTTTGATCCTTTTCCTGAATAAATGAACGAACACTATAAAATAATTATTCTTACCCCTGTCTGTGCATCCCTCTCATTCTGTAAATGGGATTTGCCGTAGGACAGTCTCTGGTGCAGTGGCTCTGCGTTATATTAAGAATTTCAGTAAAAAAAAAAAAAGGAAGCTGAAAGTGAATGAATGTGTGTTACGTTAGCTCTGACACACTGTCCCTTTCTGTCCGCAGATGACGCAGGAGCAGTACATCCTGGCAACCCAGCCAAACAGTCTCTCCAGGCCCGAGTGTCCGCCCGTCTACCCCGTGGGGATCTACGGCTGGAGGAAGAGGTGCTTGTACTTCTTCGTGCTGCTGCTGTTGGTCATAATGATTGTGAACCTGGCACTCACCATATGGATCTTGAAGGTCATGAACTTCACAGTGGTACGTACTTCATATTCATGTGACCAGGTCCAGCAGAACATTAACTTCGGAATTTAGGTCGTCTGACGAAAGCGATTGTTCAGTGCTTTGGTTTAAATATTTAAATTTAATATTTAATTCATGTTTAATTATTTTACTTAATTATTTAGTTGTTTGTTTATTTATTTGTTTGCATGTTTCCCATTTCTGTGTCTCGACGAGCATATCGTAGCTGATGCCAGAACGTCCAGTTAAAACAAAGATTCTCATTTATAGTTCAATTAACAGAGAGTGTAGATCCTGGCTAACGTGCAATAATATATGTCGTCTTGTTCCATTTTCAATATATGTAGGCCAGTGTCGGTACTCCATAGAGTGACAATGCAGGTGCTTGGCTAAAGCTACAACAACGCTATCATTATTCCGCCTGATTTGCTGTTTGGGGTAATCACAGGTTTTACCCGTTTTGTCATGGTTTGTCAGCCCAGGGAGGGGCTTCACTGCATGAGTCACCAGGGCTATGGGATTCTGGTTCGATGCCCGCTGATCTGAAGCATCTGTTGCAGGGAGCTCAGTGGCCACCTTGGCATGCTTCAGCAGGGCGTCTCTCTGATAGCGGGGCGTGCGAGGCTGTAACGCCATGACACATGGTGACCTGCTCTGTGATGCCGAGTCGGGGGCGTGTCTGAGAGCCCAGTGCATGCATGTGCATCTTCAGGGTGTCTGACTGCTGTGTGTTGGGCTTTGTCCATGGAACTACAAGCTGTAAAGTCGCCTCTATAAAAACCCACCAGTCAGTAGTTAGAATTAAGCTGGAAGTCAGTTAAGATGATTCGTATTCATTTTCTAAAAAACCAATGTGGCTAAAGCATAGTTAAATCTGAAGAACACGTGTGGCTATATATTCAAACTCGCAGTCGCAGCTGTAATGTATATAAGATTTGCCTTTTGTACATTTACACTATTCTGTTGAAAGTTACCTCAAAAGGATTTTATTCATTCTTTCCATGGCACTCAAATTTTAATTGGCCATCATTGGTCAGCCACACCCAGTCCAAAAAAACACAACAGGCAAATAAAGCAAATATGAACAATAGATGTGATTTAGTGCATCGAAACCCCTTTAGTAATATTGCAGTGGTACAGATTTAGCTGTGGATGATACGGATGGCTTGGGGGAGGAAACTGTTCTTTAATTCGATAATCGGTGTGGTGATGCTGTGAAGCCCCCTACCAGACTTCATGGGTGAGAACGGTTCATGGCTGGGCTTTTTTGAGTCTCATGAAATACTTCATAATACATGTATTATTCTAAACCAGAACAGGGTGCATGAGTAATGATGGGATCATTTCTGCTGAACTGAACACAATTTAGTTTGTCATGTACTTCAGTTATAAATTCATAGAATTCTCATTGTATGCATTAATTGCCATTGTCACCATTGTTTATTATTGTAGTCAGAGATCTTTATAATGATTGCATCATACCCTTCAATCAACTGACCTATCTGCAGGATTGTATGAAGCTGTTTGATTGGGTTATTCTTGTTATGCAGAATCTTTAGTGTCTAAAGTGTTGCACAATGTGCATATGACATAAGACGTATGAGTAGTGCAGTTTATAATATTCATTTGTTAGCATTTATTATATAAGAAGGTTTTTATTAAAATGTATCAAAGGAAATAATGATTAATAAATAGTTTTCTTTTAATGATTATAAATTTGTGAAATGATAGTTATTGCACTCTTTGGAGATAATTCTAATTGTTACATGAGAAATGGGAAATGTTAGTAGAGTGGTGAGGCACCTAAAAAGAGACTGATGCCCATCCATCCATCCATCCATCCATCCATCCATCGTCCCTCCTAAATGTTATCAGGGTCTGTTTTAAGCCCTGGTTAA
>JAABNX020000017.1:12570782-12595745 GCA_015163995.2 Mormyrus lacerda | reverse complement strand
CCACCACCTGCTCAAGGAGAAACACTGACAACAAAACAACAAATAGCACTGGAATTATACCGGGATACAAACTAAAGATTTTTTACTTGCTGACATAAGTGGGCCAGATTGGATGTGTGCTGGGTTAGACATACAATCCTGCCTTCCTGCAGGTCACAACGAGAGGCTTCACTGGGAAAGCAGCCTGCATATTTTTCCAGGAGTTAAAACACATTTGAATAGGTTCAGGAATGAGTATGAAAGATGAAACCACAGTGAAAATAATGATCATGGTATTAATCGCCCTCTGTCTTTGCCATCGATTATGCAGCTGTGCAGAGTGAGCAGTACTCAGCTCCATACCGCGTCTTCAAGAGTACATTCAAGATAGGAGCCCACTAGCGGTGGCTAAACTGCCCCATTAATGACCCTTTCATCCAAATCAGCTTACAGTTTCACCCTTTTACACAGCTGAATACTAAGCAGCCCTCTTTAGAACACAAAAGTAAATCCCTTCCGCGGCTTGATTCAGCAACCTTCAGGTTACAGCACCTGTCATTAATAGTGTTGCTGATCATCTGCTGAGACACCAGTGAGGATCACTGGGTGGAATCATCCTTCCGAGGAGGGCAGCACCTAGATCAGGTGGCGCATATCTACTGGCCACAGCTACGCTGATACGTTGATTCGTATGATCGTGACGTTAAGGTGTTACGTTATCGGCCTTCAGTGCTTGGAGATGCATCTCGGCAGAGGGTGGCCCACCGGCCACCTCCCATTGGCTGATAAAAGTGCGTATGAGGCCAATTTACCGGTGTGCTGCTATATGTGTTGGATTTGTATTATGGTGTCTATTAGGACTCATTGCCAGTTTATAAAGGGAAGCACAAGACAAAAGTAACAGGGGAAGTTTTAAGAATTACTATAGTGGGGTGAAATTGGCTAGACAACCAATCATCCTGGTGTTTAAATGATGTCACAAGTCTTCCTGCCTGGTACCAGTGCTCATAATTGCCCCTTTTGGGATACTGTAGGACGTAGTCAAACCCCCTGCTCTGGTGAGGGAAAAATGAGTACAGAGGGGACTGTCTCTGCCATGCTGTCCGTCTTAGGGATGGGATTCCTCTTCCCTCTCTTTTTCAGTCCTCCCTATGAATGACGAATATCTCGCAGCGTGAGTCTGGTTTCTTCATGGATTAATTTTTTTTTTGTGTGTGTGTGTGTGTGTGTGTGTGTGTAAATAGTGAGCAACCAAGAGACTACACACGCAGATTAGCGGAATCGCCCCCGCCGCCCCGGCGTGGGAAAAAGCAGCTCGACTGCGTCTGCCGATCGGCATTTGCTGTGTGCGGGAAAAGCCCGACAGAAAGAGAATCCACTCTGATTGTGGGTCAATGAGCTCTTAGGACCATTTGATGCTAATTCAAGCGTAACCGTGTCTTATTTATTTCATTCTGATTTAACTATTAATGATAAATAAGCTGTGTTCATGAAATCCACCTTAATTGATGTGTCCTGTATTTCCTATATATTGGTGCTGCTCATTTTCACATATCAGTGCTTCTATAAGCAAAAAAAAAAGGAAGGTATTACATTTATATGCCTGGCAGAGTTGCTTAGTGGGTAATTCTGTGGCCTCACATATAAAGGACTGCATCTTCCTCCCTCCTCTGCTCCTTATGTGAAGTTTCCTATTCCCCCAGTGTTTATATGGGTTTCCTCCATGTACTTTAAATTAGCCCAGCAGCCCAAAGACATGAGATGAATCGGGGCCTGTAATTTATCCATGCTATGTAACTGTGCATTTGTGTGTGTCCTGCAATGACCTAGAATTTCCTCCAGGGCGCTCCCCACCCTATACCCTGCACTGAGTAAGCTGTTATAGACAGATTGTGTTCATATCATCGGTTATTTACCGCTTTGAAGGGCCCCGCGGCAAATAAGTGAAGTGAGGAGCCAGTATTCCGGAAGGTTGTGCTGAAGTGGGATTAAGGCAGAGGCTATTGAAAGGAAATTGACATAACAAATATCGCAGCCCTGCTTTTGTGACATTGTGTATTAAGTCACTCAAGTCTGAATGCCAACGGAGGACGCTTAATGTGAAAAAAACATAATCAGCCGTTTCAGAATTTCACGCTTTACTCTCTTACAAGTGACTTCCAAGGTGATCTCTGAGTGATGTTTTGGGTTAAAGCTAATGCTGCGCCTTGTAACTAATTAATTCAGCACCATTTATTCATTAATTACAAATGCTCAGATTACATTTTTGCTAGCCTTTAATGGCATCTGTTTTTAGCTTGTTCTCAGCTCCTTGATGACATTAACATTTCACGTGCATGTCCTTGGCTGAGGCTGTAGCATGTGCGTATTATTAGGAGATAAGATCATTTTTATTTTATCCGGGCGAGATGTTGACTGTAGACGACCTGTAGGACTACGTGTTGATTGTAGGAGTTATGATATCTTCTGCCAAAGGCACATCTAGCATCTAGAAATTCTGGGAAACCCTACAAAATGTCAACTATCCCGCCCGCACCCAATTTTATGTACTCTTGACCCCCTCTCAAGTGTGGGGCGCCCTGAATCTGCCAGGGCATGCATTTCTCTGCCATGCACCCGCCTTTTGCCCTGTCCTGGCCCTGCGTGGCCCTCTTCTGGCCCTCCTCTCCTGCCTCTCCATATAATTTCGTCCAAAAATGTGTCTCAGGACATGAGAAGGGGCAGGTTGTGGGTTTGACCGAAAAAAAAACAACATGGGCAGGAAGAAGATGTACAGAAATGACTCAATTGGCTTTTTTAGTAATGGATGAACCTTGAACCTGAGGTGCAGACCCATGGTCCGGGTTTTATGTTGTACCTTGAGCCCTACTGCTTGCCATGGCAGGTTTATGCTCTATTTGTTAAAAATAAAAAGGAATAATAATAATTCAATTCAAGCACTTTATTGTCATTGTGTAACACAATGAAATTACTTTTAAGACAACCCAAAGGTGCATTAATAAATAAAGCTAAAAATAAAATACTAATAAAATAATCATAGAAAATATGTCAAAGTATTTGCAAAGGTGCCATATACAATGTTAAATTTTCGAACAGATTATTAATAAGCAGAACAGAATAACAAGATTATTATTGCATGAAAAGGTCATAGAAACTGCTAATGTTAGTTAGGTATAGATATCACATCAAACTAGTCACATGTTTCCATTTTTCTGTGCACTGGTGTATAGCTTCACTTATCGAGCCAGACTCGTAATGTAATGGGGAACAAATGTGTCTCCTCTGAACACCATGCTAATGCTCTCTGCTGGGGGGGGGGGGGGGCTGTTGTCCAAGGCTGCTGTTCCCCAGGCGATGATGGTGCTGAATGGGAAGCAGTGTTCCTCGCTCTGGTACACACTTCTCGTAGTACCACAGAAGGAGAATGAACCCCCACTGTTGGGGACCAGAGACGCATACAGACACTGGCCCAGTGACGCGAGCACGTCATCACACGCAGGTGCGTGCTTTCTGGGTCATATTAGCTTTCTCTTGGCTGTGACCCCCCTTCGGATTCCATTGTGGGTTCTCGTTCGTGCTTCGGTCAGCAGATTACATGAACTACGCATCTGCATGAGTTCAGAACGTGGGGCAGTTCAGCTGCAGGCGTATAAAGTGTAGTGCGCAAGATAAAAAGGGTTGTACCTTTTGGGTCTGGAATGTGGAGGAGAATGCGCTATGAAGTAATGCTGAGTGGGGCTTTTACAAAGACATTACAAGCACCTTTTGTGTGGGTAGATGCATGTGTAGAAATGCTTTTATTATCACTGCAGTAATAAAAGCATTGCGAGATTTTTACATCAGAAAGTAATTCTGATGATCAAAAAAGAATAATTGGCCCTTTAGTAGTCAACCGCCTACAAAGAGAGGCCAGCGATGACACGCAAGTCTAAATCTCATTTTGCCAGATAAATGAAAAAGTGGGGCCTTAGTGTAAAGTCTTTTTGAATCTGTTTTTGTATGGTTGTTTCACATCATTGAGTTTGAATTCATTATTTCGGTGTAATGACTCATACTCAATATAAGGGCATAATACGTAACGATACATTGTAGCTATTAGGATGTAATATTAAATACAATGGGCCTATTAGTAGAATATGTTTAAATATGGCATTTCGCCCATCCCTTTCATGTTTTTTTCCATATTCCCATATACAAGTACACCACCCACTCTGGAATCGCATAAAAATCACACAGAATCCAGTTAGGTGCGGGAATTCTGCATTTGAGTAAACCCATTTGTACGTGTTGATGTTCAGCTTGCATTGCTTTGTTAGTGTATGTAGGAACACGTTTGCCTACATACAGCTTAAATGTGTTAAATATGCATACGATGTGTGTACAAGTGTGGGGTGCCGTGTCTGTAAATTCACCGAATAACGAGCTGAATTGTGAGAAGAGAGGGAATGTGTTGAGCACAGCACGCTTCTGAGTGCATGGCTGTATGTATATTTAGATTTGAATTTTTATGCTTGGATTTTGCGTATGTGGTTTCTGTACTGTTTATTTCAGGAAAATAATGAGGCAGATGAGAAAAGGAGAGTGTGTTTGGTATAAGACACAAGACAGACATGCAGACACATGCGTGTGTATATGGGAGGGAGCGCAAGGGCGCGTTCATAAGCAAAGCACTGCTCGCATTACGGAGTGCCTGCCGTGGTTTTTAGATAAATATTCGGGCCGAGATGTTGACTCATCAAAGATGATTAATGTTCCCCTCCATGACAGCCTTTTTATGATGGAGCAGCAAGGGAATGCACCCATCTGCTCCCTAAAGGGGAACATACTGCGAGGAACACAGGAAGCGCGCCGACGCGGCATCACCTGTCCGGGCGTCTTTACCGAGGAGCAAAGCACAAAACTCAACCTTTGTTTTGGAGGGAGGTAAATGAGGAGGGAATTTATGTTGGAGGAAACCGGGTGGAAGATCTGGCGCTGGAGAAGGCGAGGATGGTCATTGTCCTGCAGAGCTCCATACCGGTGAAGTGGAGAACGAGAAGGCTGCCCAGTAACATACAGTAGGGGTGTCTCTCCGTGGGTCACTATTGCATGCTTTGAATTTGTTTTGTTTTTCATTTTTATTTTACTTCACTAAGACTTCACACTGCTCTATAGATGTCAAATACCAGGTGATGGAAAAATTTGAAATTTTAAATATAAACACAGTCATACGTATTTATTAGCAGACCGAGAAAATATCAGTCATATGTAGTCTAAAAAGTCTTAATCTGTCAACGAATATTATAATTAAATGATCGTCATGTTGGTGTGAATCTATGATTTTATGTTTGCGAAAGTGTGCTAGCTTTGCCATTTCAAAACTTCACCAGTATTTGTAGGAACAATCCGATATATCCACATATTTGTTTACTCAGCCACTAGCATAGCATGTTTGGCTAATCAATACCTCATCGAGTTATTTATCTAACTAAGTTAATTAATTAAGTGAGCTGGTGGTGAAAGTTAATGAATCATGGAATGACTGGGGTGCCTCTGAAGATTGGTTTGGGCAGAGTTGTGATATCCAAGTCTGCTCTGGAGTCCGCATATGAATGGAGTCATGTACTCAGGTGAATTCTAACATGCTTCCGAGTCTATTGCTCACGTCTGCATCATGCAGGCACCTGTTGTCCACCCCCCCAAGCCGCCCTCCCCCCACCCAAAATCCTAATATTAGCTTTAATGTAGAAAACATGCAGTACATTCATGCAGTTAGCATACATCCTCAACATGTCTGGAAGTCTGCAATTATCTGTGTAGCATTTATGAACCATAAGGAGTTTCTGTGTAAGACATCCAGTAAACACGTGGCAGAGTGCAAATATCGTAAATCGGTGATTAATGAGCAACTGGCATGCATTCCACTTTCTACCGACATCCGGAAAGGATACATTACCGCAAATATGCACTGCGAGTGAACTCAGTTTGCCGAGTCTAGCTAAGTGTCCAGCCAAAATTTCCCCTGCATAGTAATGTAGCGATAGCTACGCAGCTAGCTTGCCGACGTCTTATAGTAATAATTATTGTTGTACTTTATTAATAGTGTCAGACATTTTCTTTTTCGCATTGCTCACCTCGATCTCCAGGGAGACACAGGGGAGAGTGATGTTTGGGATCTGATCACAGGGTCAATATTCAGCACATTTGGAGTTATTATGTTTGAAGGTCTTACTCAAGGGCCCAGTTGTAGTCTGATTGATCTGCTAGGAACAGGAATCAAACCAACCATTTTTCTGACAGGAGTCTTAACCTCCCCAATCATGCATGTTTAAGCCATAAAATGCTCACAGCACTTGTGTTTCTCAAAAACAATATGTCATAGTTGTAGTTTGGAGAATCCCTGTAATTATAGATATCAAACACAGTGTGTTATGTAATAAATCTGTCACTGAACATTGTGTGTGGAGTTCATTTTTAGTTTTTTTTTTATTTTTTTAAAAAAGGACAAAATATTAAAATAAAATGTTTGTCAAATAAAAGCACCTTTACAAGACATTTTGTATTGTTTTATCCATGTTCTTCCATGTTCTTTAGATCTAGAACAAGCTGCTTTAGCATGTTCAGCAGGATGCAGTGATGATACAATGAAATTAATAATTGCTACAGCAGGTGGAGGTGGGTTTCGTCATCTTGGTGTTTAACAAATTATTTATTTCTTAATTAAAGAAAATTATTTCTTAGTTGGTGAGCATTTTAAATAAATTACATATAAAGTATGTAAAAAATGAGGTACTTGTTTAGTGTTCAATTTATAGAATTTTGTAATCAGATTCATGATCAAGAATCCAACTTTGTTTTTCCGTACTTGGATTCAGCTACCCAGGAAGATCTTGTCTTGGACTTCATTTGTTGAAGTTGAGGTCATGACTCAGACTCCAACACAAATTCTTCTTGCCATCCAACGAGATACTAAGGTAGTAACTTTTTGGAGAACAGAGAAATTCTTGTCACTTTTTATTGTGTTACTGTTCATTTGCATATATTTTAATTTTATATTACATTTTTTTTTATTTTCCTACATCCCAGATAAATAGTTTACTTTAACGACCTAAGACTTTTTCACAGTACTTTATTTTGCTGGGACTTGGGCTTTTTGAAAAATATGAAAAAATAAATCCGGCTGTTTGCCTTCTCTGCTATTTTTTTTTCACCATTCAGGAAGTATTATATATAAATATATATAATTCTTCATGATATATAGTCTGATGACCTTGCATATTCATGAGCTATGGAACTTCAGTGTGCTGTGACTAACCATGTTTCAAAATAAATCTCTGCTTACTGATAGGAACTTGTGTTTTTTTTCTCTTCTAAAAGACTATAAGCTCTGCTGAGAAAACAAGGCAAAGTAACAAGAAAAGAAAATATACTTATATACACATTTTAAAGATTCTTTGTCGCTGTCGGTTTGCATAAGCGAGTCAATCCTCACAGCGAGATCAATTTAGGCTCTAAGAAGCTTTAAATTCTTTGAAAATGGCCAGTTTAGCTGAAGAGTTTTGAGTAGGGATGGGCTGGCTTCACGCACCAAGGTGTGCAAGTCGCTATGCTTCACTGAAGGATCTACAGGCAAAGTCTGATCTTTAGCCAGACTTTAGTGCTTTAGTATATTAGCATTTCTCTCTCCACAAATGCATTGATGTCTCTCTCTCACCCCCTTATGCTTTCATGCAGGTTTGTATGTAAAAAGTCATCTGTGTATTTGTTGGAGCTGTGTGATGTATAGTATTGCAATTTGTTGAAGGACAATTACACATAAACCTGGGGATATCTTGAGGTGGACAAATCAATGAAAATGCAGAGTATATTAGTATTGAGGATTTGATGAATATAGCCGACCTTTCAGGGTCACGTCACTTCATCTTAGAATACTGTCATACAAATCTGGAATTGCATATGGTGATACAATGCAGAAGAAACATCTTCTCTCATCTGAATAACAACAGAGGTGGAAATTTATTTCCATTCTTCATTACATCCCGTAAATCTTAATAATATTTAAATCTGGTGATTGGTGGGTTATTCAAGACACTTAACTTCCTCTGGGTGTTCGTTCATTTTTGAGTTCTTGTGGGTGAAGGGGGTATTGTCTTCTTGGAATATAGCACCATAAGGTGCACCCGGTCATTCAAAATGGCCTCGTATTCCTCGCTGTTATACGACCGGGGAGACCAATCATGAGATCTAATGAATCTCATAGATGACTCTCCATAGTATCAGAGATTCCCCAGCATGTTTAGAAGCTGGCAGAGACTTTGTGACCTGAAAACATCCTTCAGCTAACAATCATCTTCAGGCCATATGTCTTTCTTTCCTCCATTGATCGGCAGTCCAGGCTTTGTGCTTTTTTACACAAAGTTAAACGTCTTTTTGCCCTGACCTTGGATGCAAGTGGTTTACAAAGGCAGCCCTGATAAATACCAGCTTTGTGAAGTTCATCACGCATATCTTTTGCTGAGAACGGGTCACTGATTCAAATCTGTGGTGATTTTTGACCATTTGCTTTTGTGGTGGTTGGTCCTTTTTGATACCCTAAGCGCACATCCCCATGCTCTGCCCAATCGTGACAATGTACCGATGCCGCCCCTTCCCTCAGTCAGATTGCGACATAAAGTACCAGTCATCCCGCCCCCCGTTTGAGAGCCTGCCCCTCAAAAAGCCTGTTTACGTCACTGCTATACTCTTACGATTTTTAAATAAACATTTAACCAAAACAATTAACCTAAAAAATAATATTTTTTCAGTTGTTCTGACCAATATGGCTGCAATTTAGACACTGATTCTTCGGCGTCGTAATAAGTCTGTTTGTTTGTTGTTGCTTTGAAAGCTCACATATCGCTTTAAATTTTCAGGCCTCATCCTACTGTAATTGTCAGGCCTCTTCTATAGTTCACACTCACTGCTGATTTCCATTCAACTAAATATGACCTTTTGTAGCCATTTTGTCCTCCCCCTGTAGTTGGGTAATGAAACATTAGATTATATTATTTTTTTACTCTATCAACCAGAGAGTACAGGAAAGAAAAAACTGTCAACTGTATTTATCTGGTAGTGTTGTCCGCATGGGAATTTACAAGGGATGAAGATGAGTTCTGTATATCATTTGCAATTTTTTCAAGTGGCAAAAATGGCACTCATCATTCTAAAACCACTAATTTTTTTATAAATGGCTATTTTAAGTGACATAAATTAATGTAATCTGCCTCCTCTCAAGTGTCCACGGTAACCATTTAGTGTTTTATTGTTATTTTTATTTGTTGTCTGGCTTAAAAAATGGCTGTTACTTTGTGAATGTTTGAGGGTTAAAATGGTTCCGTTTCAAAACATAAGTTCAAGTGAGGGGCTAGATTGTCGTCTAGCGTTTCTCTTTTAATTACAGTTGAAAATAAAATGTGGGGGTCGGGGAAACGGTAATCAAAAAACTTTCCGCCATTTGCAATTGTAAGCGATGCATATTTTAAATGTCATCTGAGAAATCTGGTTGCAAAAATAGAATGAATCAGGTGTGATTTATTGAACTAATATAAGCGCATAAAAATTTGACTTGGTTTAATAAACACTGGCATGGTAACTATGGATAATGAACAGCATCTTTCTGTCGGTGGGGCTAGATTAGGTGTTCTGTCAAACATTGAAACTCAGTGAATGGAGCTCTGTTAATGGAGAAATGATCTCACATGATGCTGTTATTAACATATTTCCCTCAAAATAACCACACAAGCACCTGAGACGATCTGGGCCGAATACCTGCTGAGGCATCGGATCTGTGGTGCTGAGGCAATGAACACAGTCTGTTCTCTTTTAAAAGCTCCATGGACGTGCCTAGTATACGCAACATCAAGGCTCATGGGAGTTTAATTTACACAAAAATGTTTTGAGGGCAGAACAAAAAATGATTGATTCAGAGAGATCAACAATTAGATAACAGAGGAGATGAGAACAGCCAATCAGGTGACTTGGTCCCACCCCCTGTAGTTGCTTGGACCCGTCTCCTCTACAATCTGATTGATCATCTCTCTAAACCAATCATTTTACGATGTACCCTCAGAACATTTTTGTGATGGAAAACTCGCATGAGCAGCAACAAGCACCTCTGCTTTCTGCCGACCCCCCAGCTGGAGAAGCGTGGTGGGTGGTGATGTCCCAGGGTGGGCTGTATTCTGGGGGTGAGCCCATTCTTCACCTATAAGCAGTTTATTATTAACAGAAAACTGGTTATTGGTTTATCAGCATTCTCTGGTGATTGTTTTATATGGAAGTCATATAAAATAGGCTCTCTGTTTCTTAGGGAGAGAGTTTTTATGCGTGTTTTCTGCTGCTTCCCTATTGGTGAAGCTAAGCTTTCGATAGAATCCCCATGCATCCATCCTCTTCATCCTCATGTCATGTTGATCTGTTTCCCTTCCTTTTGGGGTGGACTCTTTTTTTCGCAACCCACACATACTGTCTTTACTTTTTCCTGAATATTTTACATTCAAGTATGTTTCGCACTGGGATCCCAGGGGTGAACAGAGATGTTAAAAAGCACATAACGCCTTGAAGGCTTGATTTAACTTGCCAGCAGAGAAGTGTTCTGTGTTCCCATGTTTAACAGATGGACCTTCACCATGTTGGTGTCTTAGCCTCCTTCTTCTGTCTGCACCACTGTCATGGAAAAAAAAGTTATTATAAGAAGTTTTCCCTAAAGTTTCAAAGAGATAATTGATGTTAAGATGATGTTCTTGGTGATTACAGTCCTGCTATATGATATGTTTTTTTTTTTTTTTGCACGTTTTACCAGAACCTTAGTGTGAGTTCTAGCAAGTTTTACATGCTGGAATATTCATCACCGTAGAAATACTGAGTCCTTAGGTTAATGTTATTTATTGAGTATAACCAGAAGTGGGTAATTCAGGTCGAGAGAGTAAAAGGGACTAGACTAAGATGTTGTTTCAGTCGTCCAGTTGAGTATAAAGAGTCACAGTCACATAGTGCTCAACCAGTTGGTTGAAACAAAACCTTGGTCTGGACCCTTACTCTCTAGACCTGAACTGTCCATCTCTTGATACAAGTCAGTAAATGTGTATCCAAAAATGTGGATTGAAAAACTAAGATTTTCTTTCTTGTTTGTCCTCCTGGTCAGTTTGTTGAATATGTATATGGTAGGTTTCTTTCGTGTGCTATGATGGACATTATGAAGAGAGGTACAACCATGTCATCCATCTTCTGCCTTTTCGTGCTGGTTAGAGATAAAGTCTATACTGTACCAGGCAGCACAGCACTAAAGGACAGGATGCCAGAGGATGCATATAGGCAGGCATACGGGCATTTAGAGACAAGCGTTTGCCTAACTGTTGGACTGGGAAAGAGAGGACCTTGAGGAAACCACCACAACACAGGGGTTTCATTCAAACTCCAAATACAGAGAGCAGAGACTGGATTCAAACGCCAGACCCCATGTGCTCCCTACCGATCCAGTGTGCTGCCCTTTTCAAAGAGCATATTTAAGTTAATCCCCACTCATGTATTTAAAATCAAGTCCCAGAATATTAGGAGTGTTCCTATTTTATTTTCCATCAAAAAGAGGTTCACGGCCATTCTGTGATTAAAGAGGATGCGGGAGAGCATTGCAGGCATGTACTGTAAGGAAAATCGTTCCAGAGGCAGCCATAAATTCAAATGTTTTCAGTGACAACCTGGCATGATAAGGATCTGACATCTCAAAAGCTACCATTTGACAATAACAGCATGGATATGGTTTTCAGGACAGGGTTTAATTAAAGGAAGCCTTTTCATAGGCTTCACACAGAAAGCATGGTGGTTATCTAAACCGCATCGTAATGACGCTTCAGGACCCTGTGATCTGATCTGATTATGCTTGAGTGACATCCGTACCTGCATTACAGCTGCCACAAAAGATGGTCATATACTGGAAAAAATTGTGTGTTAAGTGTGGTGGATCTTTTCTGCTCTGTAGCTGTTTCACATCATATTGTGGCGCAGTTATTAACAGTGATGGGAGGAGCTGTGCTTGCGGCCAGTTTCTCCACAGCCTCCGTTTGGCTTTCTCTGCGCCCCCTACCAGACGGCTAAAGTTGAGCTGACAGTTGGCTCTCCAGCAAAATCGTCCATCAATTATCTCACACTTAACCCAGTACCGGATCATTAGGAACTGGAGCCAGAAGGCAGTGAAACATGCTGAACAGGGCTTCAGTCTGTCACAGGGCAATAACAACAAACCAAAGTAGGAAAATACTTAGCAAAGTCAGGATACCGCATTAACACCATCAGGGCCTCTTCAGACAGTTACGCTTTACTTGAAGAAAGCCGTTCATGAACAACAACTTAATTACCACCTTCACAGCACTTGGTGAGGGTCATATTGGGAGCATGTTCCAAGGGTCAGATCTCTCTCACCAAGGCCATGGGCTCCAGCTTGTCCTTGGGAGTCCCCAGATGTCACGAGCTAGTCCCTCCAGCGTGTCCTGGGTGTGCCCCGGAGCGTCCACCTGGCGGGACCTGCCTGGGACAGCTCCCTTATGACCCCCCCAGGGGCATCCTTATTAGATGCCAAAATTACCTTGGGTGGCTCCTCTGGATCTGAAGGAACGGCTGCTCTCTTTTGAGGTCCAAATCTCCTTGAAATAAAAATATATATTATATATACAGTATATAGTAGTGTGTGTGTGTCTACATATAGATATGTATATTTTTACATACACACACACACACACACACTGTGTTCTCCCTGTGTCGTTGCGGGGTTTTCTCTGGGTACTCAGGTTTCCCTCCACAGTCCAAAGACATGCTGAGGCTAATTGGAGTCAGTAAATTGCCCATAGGTGTGCATGTGTGAGTGATTGGTGTGTGAGTGTGCCCTGCGATGGGCTGGCCCCCCGTCCAGGGTTGTTCCCTGCCTCGTGCCCATTGCTTCCGGGATAGGCTCCGGACCCCCCGCGACCAAGAAGGGTAAGTGGGTTGGAAAATGGATGGATGGATGGATATACTGCTTGTGTGTGTGTGTGTGTGTGTGTATAGCTGTGCATGTTTTGTGAAGTATATGTATTTGACAAAACGTATATTTTGTCAGTGGGAAATAGTCTGCATACCAGAAAGAAAATTTTATGAAATACATTTCAAGTGGGGCGCTTCAAAACATCTCATTTGTCCTTTCATCATTATCCTTCTGTAAAGTCAATCATTTTTATAACGAAAGTAACATATACTACACATGTAGGAAGAAGACTTTCACTGGAAGTTAGAGGAGTATTGACCAAAATACATCCGAAATAAACTGAGTAGTTCAAAGCTTGGAGATCAGGAACCTCAAAATATGAAGCATTTTAAATGCCGTGTTTATCCAGACTGAAAATATGTTATTTGACTTGGGATTTTACTGTCTGTTTGTGCATAGTGTGGGCTGATTTGATGAACAGCTGTGTTCATAATCCAGCTGAGAACAGTTTTGTACAGGCAACCCATCAAGCCTTGAAGTGGTTCTGCAGATAAAAGTGAGTCATATTCAGTATTGCATTGGGATGTCTAATAAAATGGCCACTGTTTGCAGTTTAGGTGTTGAGAGTATTGTGGGAATTATACATTGCTATACTATATGATACTATGCTATACTTTGCTGATGTAACTTCCCCCAGTAAAACAATGATAACTGGAATTCAGCATTAATTTCAGAGTCTGGACACAGTGTTGGGTGAATATGGACTGGATTCATACTGAATGCAGATTAAATTCAGAATCAGACTTGGTGAAATATGTTCAAAAGCATGTTCCCAGAATACCAGTGACGTCTCCTCCCTCTTCTGATACCAGTCCAACACTGTTGTTCATGGAGCACAGAACAGTCATATAATTCTTAGAATACAAGACAGAATCATAGTGAGGTTAATGTGCATTTCGCTTGCGATGGACTGGCTTCTTATCCGTGTTTCTCTGCCTTGTGTCTTCTGGTGCCTGATATAAACTCCGGCCTCTTTGCAGTCCTGAAATGGATGGATGGATGGATTTACTGTTTTCTCTTCCTCTTCTTCTTCAGGACAGCCCATTACTCCTGCAGTCAGACAGAAATGTCACTCTGAATGCAAGGAATCACCTTGGTCTCCTCACAGGACAACTCACAGTGGGTGAGTTCCCTGTTTTCTAGAACAGTCCGTTTGCAGGGTTTCAGACATCCCCACACACACACACATATACTGGACACGCCCCACACAGAATTGCAGATGTAACACCCATGTAATTATGGAGGTAATAAATCCTCGTGTTTGCTTGTGATGGTGCGTGTGTGTGAATTGCTTGCAGATGTGGCTTTGCTTTGTTATCGCTGTTCGGCAGACATTTATTCATCAAAAAAAAAAATACAGAACACTTCCGCCCAGTTGCATCGCTCTTGTTTTTTCAGTAAACAAAGAAAAGGTATTTTATCCCCCCCCCCCCCCGATAGACTAGAAAGAATCTGGCTAATCCCATCCAGCTCTCTGCCCCTTTAAGTGGCACAGCAGCAATGTTCTTGCTGCATTTTGAACCCAAACACCATTGCAAGACACTTCCTTAATTGTACTCTGGCTGCTTTCCCAGACTCACTGTATGACATTCTTTAGCATCTCTACCCTTCCTGACACTCTGCTCCACAGTTAAGTGATCAGGTAACATAGAGCACCCCCAGTTAAGTCACATGACCAGATGCTGAAGTCCCATTTCGTTTTATATTAATTGCGAAATACAGTAGTTGGTATTAGGCCACAACAATGGTGCTCGACTATGAGCGGCTTTAAAAATTGCTACATAGACGATATTAATTTGGAGTGACATCCAGAAATTTCCATTGTTTCTGTTTCAGCTGTTGCTCTTTCAGGAGGACGCGGTGTCTGGCAGCTGCCTTTGCTTGTTCACCTTCCCCCGGCTTCTCTTGCTATACTAAGAGGTGTCACATGACCCCTGGGAGCCGGTTCTATATTCAGTCCCCGTGAGACAATTTTATCGTCGGCTCCTTTTCCTACCTGTCGTCTCGTTAATTTGAGAAAGAACCTGTCAGCGTCGATTTGAATTAGGAACATAAAAATGAAAAGTGAACTTGTTCCTCTGTAGTACACGAACTTCACTAAGGTGATGAAGTGCGCACTGTAAACAGGTGATGGGGCAGGAGTAACGCAGCAGGGCATCCATCATTAGTGGGTGGCCGTGCTCATCTTACGTTTATATGATGTTATTTTTATTATTGGCCCTCTAAAAAGAGAAAAAAAATGGGTTTTTATTGCTGAATTATAACTATCAGCAGCACACCATTGAAGCCTCCCCCCCCCACCCCCGGGTTAAAACAATACCTAGACTGTTGAGCGACATATGATAGGACTATAAATCTATTTAATCATAGCATCTCAGAAGCATTAATGCTGAAGGTGCTGCTCATTACACTGGTGATCTTGACCTAATAAAAATGTTATCATCTCTAACATTTATAGTGACAGTGACATCATTTCGCTCTGCAGATCTGCAGTTATGTTCAACCAGTTGGAATTTCACCCAAAGAAATCAGTGTATATAAACAAATACTATCTGTGTATGATATGCGATTAAATTTTGGGGGGGTTGCAGTGTTAATGAGTTAATTATAGCAGATAGACTGCGATGTGCCGTTCCTCCCCCCCTCCTGACCACAGGCATCCCTACTGCAGCAACTGGGCAGATTGTGTCATATTACCAACGGGCAGCTTTCATTGGCTGTGCTGGAGGTCATTTTACCATGTTTCATCGTCTCACAATAACAAATGTCGGCATAGATTCTTGCCATGGTTCTTACAGTGTATTGCAGACCTTTTGAAAGCCTGGGTTAACTTAACTTTTGTCACATATCCAAGCAGAGGTACTTAGGCAGAGTCAGTCTTTGATATACATGTAAGTATTATACTTGGTTTTCCTGTTTATGCCTCACGGTTAAAGGGAGCCCCAGTGACGCCCTGATTAATGTTAGTGCCAAGAGTTCTCTGATCTTTCTTATTCTATTAATGACTGTAAGTTGAGATGAATGATTTATCTTTCAGTGTTCTAAATGAGGGGGTTTTCAGCTGAAGGCTACCGCAAGCTGTCCAGAGCTGTCTTCATGACTTTCGTGCTTAAAGGCACAAAGCCCATAAAGACCTTGCCTGGTTCAAAAGACGTGGAGAACTTGAGAAAAAATATGATTAAGAAAATATATCATTCGCATCAAATGCTAGGAAAATGAATACTTCAAATGTTTTTTTTTCCAAACTGAAAATCTTTGAAAGTTTCTTAATATTTAGAAATATCGATGATTTTCCCATATATGTCATTTATAGTTTTGCACTCTTGTTAATCTCAGAAATTACACATGTAAATTGGTTGACATTAAATTTGGAAGTAGATGGATTTCATCTTGCTAAGGCTTGGACAGGCATGATATAGACTTTGCACACCATTCTATCTATATTTTGAGGGATTCATCGACCCTTCATCCATTGCTCCAGCTATGCTTGTGTGCCCATTGTAGACGCTTTCGAAGGTGAACAGGGATCAGATTGGTCCGTGGCTATACAGCCCCATATTCCACATGGTTCCACACACCATGTGTCCTGACACATTATTCCATTGGCCATCTTCAATTTATATGTGATTCGTGCCACAGTACCCAATAAAGGATTCACATCTTGCATTGACGAGTCTTGGCTGCCCAACATTCTGCTGGCGATTCATGGCTTTCCCCTCGTCAGACCGCTCTCTGCTGTTACCAAGTCTTCTGGCTATAATGATTTGCCCTTTATCAAAGTGACTCGAACCTTTATCCCTCCTCTCAACATTTCTGCTGCATTTAACAGAGTATGACTACAGTCTTGTATATCCCAGGCCTTGACGCTCACCATTTTCACTAGATACTCAACATTATTCGCTTCCTGTGGAGGTGGTCACAATATTTTGGGTCATCGGTGTATATTACTTATCAGAAAATATAAAAGTTGTGAAAATGTATGTTTGACTTTTCATCACCAGCGATAACCTTGCTATGTACTTAAGGAATTGCTTGCGGTGGCAGGATGGAGATAGTGGCGTGCTGTGCCTTGTTCTGACACGTAATCACAGCTTCACTGGAATATCAGTGATAATGGGCTGAGTTGGATAATCAGATCAGGATGCCGTCAATGGTTTGACTCTGGAGAAGGAAATAACAGCTGAAAATAGTCCGGAGCTGAGTGAGACTCAGATCAGCAGAATACGGATTAAGCGCTATTGTTTCTCACTCCTGTCCACAGTCTCGTCAAGTTTGCATCTTTTCCCGTCAAAAAAAAGGGAAAATTCTAATTGATAAAAGAAGTTTAGGGACAGTAACAGTTTTTAGGTCTTTATTTCTGCTTGTCAGCCGTTAATCTTCCGAAGTGTCATAGCTGAAAGCGTAAAAGGACATCAGTGTGGCTGTCAGCACTCTTTACGTTATCCCTGAAAGCATCACTGTTTTCAGATCCTACAGTATTCTTGCACTGGTCTCATATTTGACAATATTTCGTAATACTTGTCATCATTGCAAGATTCCTCTATATTCTTCTGGGCGGTTAAGCTACCACACAGCCATGTAGGTCTAATATAGGTGTGGATGGTATGCGTGCCTGTTATTTGATTGTTATCATAAGTCGGTCATTTCTGTATGTTTCTTACGTGATTTTTTATTTTTTTTTATTGTGGTGGTTCTTCTCCATGCCTTGTGTCTTAGGCTCAGAGATGGTGGAAGCACAGTGCCAGAAGTTCGAGGTACGGAGCAGCGACGGTGAGAGGCTGCTCTTCTCGGCTGCGGACGAGGAGATCAGCATCGGCACTGATAAACTGAGAGTGACAGGTAAGATGAGTCTCCGTGACGACCCGTGAGCCGGAACTTGGCCACACGCGCCACCAGTAGAAGCGGTAGTACTGTGAATTGCATTCGGTACAATCAATCGGTCTGTCTGACATCAGCCGTTTCGTATTCCAGCCAAGCACTACAGGCTGGAGGGATTATGACCCGCAACGCCCCCTGATTAAATTCGGCTCCGCCTCTGTCATGTTTATAGCGTCCCCTACTGCCGACCCACTGTACTCCTGGTTGTGTGTGAAGTGAGTCAGGATGTGGGGTTACTTAATCAGTCCTGACATGAAAATAAAGGTAAAATTCCAAGCAAAGCATCAGGCCACTCAAGCTGTCCCATCAGTCTTCATCTACTCTTCCAGTTGCAGACCCATGCCAGTGTTTTGCCTCTAGCAGGCGGATCAATAGGCTAAAGTCCTATTGATCTTGTGCAGGTATAGGGGGTCTGAATTTCACGATGAAAGAATCCGTGTAAAACCCACATTTCACCTCTGCCCAAGTCATATACTGGATGCACTTTCAAGACGTCACTCATCACAAGAGCGGGGAGAGTTTTGAATATTACCAATTTAGCTCGTTTTTTGGGGGGATGCAGTGTGTTTTACTTAGTAACAAAAATGCATTAAATAAAATTGAAATGCAACTTCTAAATAATAATTTACTACAATTACGCCTACTTATTCGTACTTGGAGTATATAAAGAAATATCGTTATGATATTGCTCCCATGTCTGTTATTTAATCTCCCTCGATGCACCATTATCTCGGTTAGCATGATTAGCTTGTTTAGCACCGTTCACCCGGTGAGCATGTCTGGCTCTTCAAAGCTGCCCACAGACGTATCGAAGCTTCCATCCACAGACGACACTAAATGTTTGCGTCCCTCCCCTCTGCGGCACACACTGCAGCGTGAATTTAGAGCTCGCCAGCCTCTGTCTCTCCTCGCCGGGCTCGGTGGCTGAGCGCGAAGACACCGCAGTACCCCTGCGATGCAAACTGACAGTTTAATCAGGTTTTTAGCCTCCTGGCGGAGCTGCCGTGCTTGTGGCCGCAGCAAATTAAACACGCTCCTCGTTGGCCGCTTCTTGGCCAGATTATGAAAAGTACAGGCTGTCGATGTGTCCGGGCCCAGGGAGCAGGTCGGCCTGGACATCTCATTCTCCCGCATGCGGACACGGAAACGCTCCATCACTTACACGCCGACAATATCGTGCGCAGAAACTCTGCAAATGTGGGGCCATTGCTGCTCACTCTCCACTGCCACGCATTCCCCTCCCACAAACATGATCTCACACGTGATCGGCACTTCCTGCTCATCGTTCTACCGCTTGGCAACGTTCGGTCTATGGAGGCATAGCTTCTGGTAGGGTTCAGTCCTGGGGTCTCCAACTCCGGTCCTGGAGAGTTACAATCCAGTAGGTTTTCTATCCTACCTGGCTTCTGATGAGCCTTACCTGTACTCACCTGTAGCTGTGGCTGCTCCGGGTAACTGTAACTCTCCAGGACCTGTAACTCTCCAGGACCGGAGTTGGAGACCCCTGGTTTAGATACATAGCTGTCCACCAAAAGGTTTTTCCTGACTGACTTTGTTTCCTTGGCTTTCCTTGGCTGCCCAACTCACTTTGAAAAACTGCCTTTGGTGTCAAAACGAGCTACTTTTCATAGCTATCCTTTTTCCGCGGCTGAAAACCCCGCATTACTGATTGTTGCATGACTTGGCCTTGCCATATTACTTTGCTGTCATCTTCTAAACTCACGGCTGAAATAAAGCTCGGCTAGCGGCTTCGCTAGCGTTTGTTTGCGCTGCTGGAGGTTAGCGGAGATAAATTGGCCACGCACCATTTGCTGCCTCACTCCACCGTCCCTCCCATTAAGCAAACTGGCTCCGGGATCAAGTGGGAGCCACTCGGGTCAGGAAACGTACGACCGCTCGGGACAGTATTGGGGGGGGGGGCAGAGGGTTCGGAAGGTTCCGGAGGTTAAGTCAGAGACGGGGTCATCCTCCGGCAGCGGTTTCATGATGTAGTGACTTGAAAGGGCTGAAGTTAGCGGGTTTTCTTATAGAGATCATGATGCGGAGAAAACAGGTAGGGACTGAGGTAATTAACACTGTGGGGGTTTATAAATGAGTCGGCCTATGGCCCTTCTTCACTGTCAGATGGAACTAAATTAAATGTGTTAAGGTTCCACTGTATGCTTATCATTACTTTTTGGAAGAATTACTACCTCAATATGGCAGCACAGAGGAGGAGAAGGCAGAGAGAATATTAGAAAATATTAATTATACAAACTTTAACTGCGGTGCTTTTGGAAGGACACCCCCGCCGTCTCGTCTCTGGAATTACTCAAATGAGAAACACCTTCCCCGTCTCCAATGCAATATCATCAGGTATGAATGAGACATAACAACACGGTGTACAGGATTTCCTGCGCCCTAGGGACTACCCAGATGCCTACACGCATAGAGTTTCATGTTCCACAAATATCCCAGTACAGTGTAACATCAACAGTAATTTTAAGCTTCACTACTGTGATGTCTGAGAAGATGAAACTTTGGGTAAATAATCTTTACCATTCTGCTATTTTTTTCAATATGCAAATGATATGGTGCAGTGTGAAATGTGAGTATTTTTTCTGACAGTCACTGTAAGATGTTTTTCTTTTTCTATTTAAGAATTTATTTTTATTTATCTTTATTGATCTTAAGTCACGGTATGAATCGAAGTGTGGCTCTTTAACGGCGACAATCTTTACCTTTTCAGGTACCGAGGGGGCGGTCTTCGAGCATTCTGTGGAGACACCCTACGTCCGAGCAGAGCCTTTTCAGGATCTCAGGTGTGAAAAGTGCATGTGCAGATCCTGCTCTCTTGTGCCTCTTCCAGTGCCTTTGCCACCTCAGAATCCCATCCCCTGCTTAAGCTGGTCGACCAATTTATGAGAGTTGACCAGCTTGTTATGTTTACACATGGTGGTTTGATGCTTTAGCTGCTCATACCAGCTTACATGGTCATTCTAGCTGGTTCCACTGATATTCTGGCCGCACCATCATGACCAACTGGTGACCCACCCAGCTAAACCATCAAAGAGAGGCAATAGCTGGGACTTTACCATCTAATTCCTGACTCAACCTGTGTGGCACTCAGGAAGAGCGTAACTAATCAAAATAATAACACGGACATATATCTCTGTTGCTTTTCGATTTAAAAACCTAATCAGTTTTGTTTTAGTACTGGCAAGACTAAAATCCTTATTGCTTAACCGGCTTTATTAAAACTACACTCAGTCATTATGATGTTTGTCTCTGTCTGATTTTTTGTTTCAGCTCACAAACATAAATCATTTATATATTCTTATAGAACTAAAGTAAAAAGTGAAAACCTAGTAATCAATCTATCTATCTATTCACACACACACAAGAGATTGCAGCAAAATTTTCAGTTTCACTTTCAGTGTTTCAGTTTATGGGTATGTGTCTGTGTAAAATACACATTTTTTCCAAACTGCAGCCTGGTTCTTCTCTGTTTCATTAATGAAGGGCTCCTTCCTTGCTTTATGGGACTTCAGTCCTGCTTCTAGGATCCTGATACACACTGTCCTAGCTGTGCACTTCACACCTGCACTTAATGCTTCCCGTTCCTTCTGAAGGTCACTTCGATTTATGAGGCACTATCGGATAAGTTAACGGTCATCTCTGGCATTAGAAAGTTGCTTCTGCCTGGTCATTCCCAGTATCTCCTGCTTCTCCTTGTTCTTGCGTACTGCTGCCTTAGATGTTTTGATCCCGGAAGCAGCCCTGCCTCACAGTCCAGGAGAATCAGGATTGAGCCAGTATTTTAAAATGCAGATTTTTAAAATATAACAAGTGGTCTCCTCATTTTTTCCAAAGCCGTGTTTATAGGGCAACTGAGTATGGCACCTTTATGGCACCTTTATGGCACCTTTATGCAGGAGTCGCACATGATTTTTTTTTGCCAGATAACTTCCTGTGAATGACGCAACAATGCAGATCTTTCTTTTCGAATCTTCGTCTGTCAAGGTGCATTTGGTCTAACTTATTCAACCAAAATCATAATTAAAATGATCTGCATGAAGCTTGCATCCTGAATAGCAGGTTTTATTACTCGCACGTTCAGGCCGATAGCACTTCCTTCACCCCTTTCACATTCATTTCCTGCCCTGACGCTTCTCATTTTCCTCACTGCGCTCGTCGGAAACTCACTGTTAATGGGAGCTTTGCTTGTTATGTCGCTACGTCCATTTTCTTCAGCGCGATGCTCACTGTCTGAAGCTTTACCAGTACAGCCGTGCTGAGGACAGCCTGCCGGTGCTGGAATGCTTGAGATTAATGCTCTTACACGTCTGCTGCTTCATTTGTATGGCTCTTTGAACATTCCACATTCTTTTATTGAAGCCTTATTCTTATTTATTACCAAAAAGCAAAAGCATGCATCTTCAGCTAATAGCCTGAGCCTTGCTAACTAACCAGAAGCCCAGGTACTGCTGAAGCTCTAGTTACTGCTGAAGCTCTAGTCACCTCCAGCTTGTTACAGTGCCTGCACTGTCCAACTGTAATAGCATCTATTCTCAGAGCTGAAAATCAGCAGAAGCAGCCGGCCTAATGCTGGTCATAATGAGATAAATATCGAGCGGCTCCCACTTCGAGCCGTCATAGCCTTTGAAGAGATCCATATTCATCCAGACTTGCAGAGCGATCGTCTGCAGTGGAGTCAATAAAATACAAATTCTGGTTAGTAAAACTTGTAAAACATTACATAAATGAAAATATGTGCCAGTTTCACTATCAAATGTGCTAAAGATGGCTAAAAAGTTTCTGTTTTTTAGAGGGTACTAAATTTTGATAAAATAATAATGAAATAAAGTTTAGTGGAATTCCTAGGACTGTAATTAAAGGGGAATATGTCTTAATTGAAAATGTCTTCCGTATTTCTTTGCACTCTTTTTTTATGCCGTTCATACTGCCGAAAATGAAGGAACGCCGGGCGTTGACCTCGGTTACTGAGAGCGTGGGGGTGGCTCCGTTTTGACTTCAGGGATCCAGAAACAAATGAAAGTCTGCGTTTTGTTGGATCAGCGCCCTTTTTTTAGGGGCCTCCTCTGTGCTGAAGTGCAGGCCGTGCTGGGATTTCCAGCACCAGGAATTCCCCCGTAATAAAAGTGATTTATAGATGAGGAGCGCTTTTTAACCGGGCCAGGTGAACGGCATCAGAGAAATCTTATTCCAGCCCCCGCATCCCCTTGTTCTGTGTGGACTGTTGTAGGTTTTTGGAGGACCATCTGCAGCGCGGGGCATCAGTCCAATAACTAAAGTACGGTAGATCATCTATAATCCAATTCATAGGAAAGAATAGTCCATGGCTTGCGCTTGGTTTTCAATAGCACCGTATTATTCACACATCCCTCCATTTTTTGTTATGGATTTGTATTGTGTTGTCTTGTATTTTATACTCAATAAAATTATATTAATGGAGCACTTAAAATTCATTGAATGCACTTTATATCTGTTCTAAATATAGTACCAGACAGTGTGATAAAAACTTGAATGGGATTTAATGTCACATGTGCGGGTTTTTGCTGAAGGATGTGAGACTGGGTCACAGTAAAATATCAAACATCAAGCCGTAGAATCGTTTGCACTACAAATGGCCTGGCAAGTGACTAGCTGTGTTGTTTTGTCACTCAAAGCCACAATCTGTTAGCTATTCATCTCCCATTTAGCTAATGTCTAATGATAGCAAGACTAGAAGATACAGCTGAGTAGGTCCTGCGTTCTTCCCTTATTGTGTTTTATTATGCTACACACTTTATGTGCTTGGCTGACTTTCATGGCACATGATTATATCTCGCTCATGCAGGAATCTGTTTATTGTGTGCTTTAATTAACATGCTGAAGGGTGCAATAGTGACCATTTTATGGTTTGAAATGACCCTTAGGTCACATTCCCAGCTCCTGCTTTACTCTTCCTTTCATTCCACTTCGTCCATTTATTCGCAACATAAATTCCAGGGGAATCACAGCCCGCTCCTCCCCCCCAACTCAAAGCTGTGCGATGGCTGAGATGCCCTTCACCAGTCTGTGCGATGGCTGAGGAGCCCTTCACCAGTCTGTGCAATTGCTGAGATGCCCTTCACCAGTCTGTGCGATGGCTGGGAAGCCCTTCACCAGTCTGTGCAATTGCTGAGGAGCCCTTCACCAGTCTGTGCAATTGCTGAGAAGCCCTTCACCAGTCTGTGCAATTGCTGAGGAGCCCTTCACCAGTCTGTGCGATGGCTGAGAAGCCCTTCACCAATCTGTGCAATTGCTGAGGAGCCCTTCACCAGTCTGTGCAATTGCTGAGAAGCCCTTCACCAGTCTGTACGATTGCTGAGATGCCCTTCACCAGTCTGTGCGATGGCTGAGAAGCCCTTCACCAGTCTGTGCAATTGCTGAGGAGCCCTTCACCAGTTTGTGCAATTGCTGAGGAGCCCTTCACCAGTCTGTGCGATGGACACGGACGGCTCCATTTTGACAATCTAACGTGAAGCGTAAAGCGAGCTAACAGTTATGGGTGTGTCCAAATCCATCTCTCTAATTTGACGGTGGAAAAACCAGACTTTGCCCCAGTGCAAGGCAGAATTACGGTTTCCCTAGCCCTCTTGATTATTCAGGCGCGATAAGCTAGTCGGAATGACGCGTCACCTCACGTTTGAAAGGAAGCGGCACATAATCTACTGCAGACAATTACTATGGCGCGTTTGCCCAGCAAGCCAGTGGCCTGTACTATGAAGCGCGGTTACTGGCTTATCGGGGTATTTAAGGTAGCACAGTTTAAATGGACTCGCATGGCAATGTTACGTGACATACAACATGTCAGAAAGGAATGCTGTGACCTTCTGAGGGCTGCATTATAGTTCCACCTGATTTATCTAAATTGTTTTTTAAATACCGCTTAACAATGCACCACTGACTTTTGATGTGGTTTTTCTTGGTCAAAAGCGCAATAGCATTTACCTGCCTTAAAAGAGCAACGCACTGACAAGTCGCCGGCCACGCCTCTCCTAGCAGCGGAAAGCCAGCAACGCACTGACAAGTCGCCGGCCACGCCTCTC
>JAABNX020000017.1:12551926-12565677 GCA_015163995.2 Mormyrus lacerda | reverse complement strand
TTGATTAGAAATATATTTCAGCGGCACTTGAGTTCAATTTGTACACAAGCGACAAGACTTTTGTCAGGGACTGTATTGCACACTGACTGCTTGACTTTAAGGATCACTGTCGACTCATGGGTCTCTGTCTGAATACAGTGGTCAAGTGGAACACAAACTTAATTTGATCTCGAAGGCTGGTCAGGTTGCGAATTGGGTCCAAGTCATATTTCCCTATAAGAAACTATGTAAATGAATTTAATCTGTTCCAGACCCCAAATGATTGCTTATTTAAGCTTATCGACCAACCTGACTAATGATAACAACCATTGACAATCAATACACCTGAAAAATCACACATACAAAAGCAATAAACATAAAATAAATGGCAAACCCACACTCCAAAGAGAGAGCAGACACGTCCACACTCCAAAGAGAGAGCAGACACACCCACACTCCAAAGAGAGAGCAGACACACCCACACTCCAAAGAGAGAGCAGACACACCCACACTCCAAAGAGAGAGCAGACACATCTGCACCACCGTGTAGTCTCGCTGTAATTTCTTTAAGTTTTACAGTTCTACAGTTACTCTCACTGGTCTCCTCTTTGGTTTGCTGCAATCACTGCTCACTTTCTTAGGGACTATGATTACTGTATCACTAACTGTACTGTAGATAAAACACAAAATTTCACACCGAATACAGGAACGCAGGTTTCACATGTCAAACTTGGCAGAGAGACCAAGCATCCCAGTAGGTCTGTTTGCCTTTGTAGATACATTTCGATCCAATCAGTTTAACAGGTTTGTTTTATTTTGTTAGTTTAGTTAAGTTTTCAGGCGACATGGTGGTGCAGTGGTTAGCACTGTTGCCTCACATCTCAGTTTGAGTCTCCGCCTGGGTTACATGTGTGTGGAGTTTGCAAGTTCTCCCTGTGTGGTTTTCTCCAGGTACTCCGGTTTGCAAAGCCATGCTGAGGCTAATTGGAGTTAATAAGTTTTGAATGTGCCCTGTGATGGGCTGGCCCCCTATCCAGGGTTGTTCCCTGCCTCGTGCCCATTGCTTCCGGGATAGGCTTTGGACCCCCTGTGACCCAATTCGATAAAGCAGGTTGTAAAATGAATGAATGAATTAAGTTTTCAGTTGTGTCGAGGCTAGATTTTTCTCGACCAAACTGTTCAAGGTCTGAATTGGTAGAGCTGAACGTGTCTCAACCCATACAAACTTTAACAGGAATGGTCAAACTCCAAGATTTCAGTTGAGGTATGAGTTGAGAAAATTTCAACAGACCCGTTCAATTTTCGAGTTGGTCGAGTTAGGAGGTGTTTGAGTGTTTGAGGTGTATATTCAGAACATCGACTTTCAGGGGGCAGATGTACTACTTAGTACAGAGTGCTTAACAGTGCCTGCCAGTGCTAACCAGGACTTTTGAGAACTCCTCAGACCTATCTAGTATCATCGCCAATGTTGAGTATGTTCATTTTTCCAGGCTGGAGTCTCCAACACGGACGCTCACCATGGAGGCACCCAGAGGGGTGGAGATCAGAGCAGAAGCCGGTGGCCTCAAGGCAAGCTGTAGGAAAGACCTACAATTGGAGTCAACAGATGGAGAGGTGAGACTCAGCTGAGAGTAAGGCTTTCAGAGCCAGGGTTAGCCATCATACTGCACCCAACCCTAAGGCTGATAGTTTTACCCACGACACTTCAGGAGTGTTTGTTAAGATGTTGTATTTCTTCAGTTCAGTGGCTTTGGTCTTTAATCCCAAGAAGCGAACGAGGAGTCCAGAATTTTGTAGTGTCTTTTTTATTTCAAAGTAAAAATGCTTTTTGCTCTTTCTGAAACAAGGGCCTCTTGTCCGTCATAAATTTCTTATAAATTTATTTACAGCACAGAGATATTGGAGTGGACATGTGATTTATACAGCTTAAGTTGATCAGGAAATGAACTGTAAAGAATACAGGTAATTTGTACTGGGTGGGTACTAAAAGTGTACTAGTACCTGGTGTAATCAGTTGCTAAATATAGCTTAGATGGTTGATTGGTAACTTATCCTGGGTAACAGATGTGAAATTATCTGAAATGATGGATTAAAATGTGGTTGTGAAGTTTTGCTTTTAATTCTAAAGCCACCATGGGTTTTGAAACTATTCTCACACTTTTGTTTTCTCATATGATCCACCTCCTACTATTTGTATTATCAAATGGCCTTCTATAGCCCTGTTATTACTCTTACAGATATTATAGGTATCTGTATCGCCCTGTTACTGCTCATACAGCCAACACAGGTATCTGTACAGCCCTGTTACTGCTCATACAGCCAACACAGGTATTTGTACAGCCCTGTTACTGCTCAAACATCCAACACAGGTATCTGTACAACCCTGTTACTGCTCATACAGCCAACACAGGTCTTTGTACAGCCCTGTTACTGCTCAAACATCCAACACAGGCATCTGTACAACCCTGTTACTGCTCATACAGCCAACACAGGTATTTGTACAGCCCTGTTACTGCTCAAACATCCAACACAGGTATCTGTACAACCCTGTTATTGCTCATACAGCCAACACAGGTCTTTGCACAGCCCTGCTACTGCTCAAACAGCAGACAAAGGTATCTGTACAGCCCTGTTACTGCTCATACATTCGACTCTACATATACCCCTCCTTCTTCTCATGCAGCCAGCAGAGGTCCCCGGATACTCTCCCAGTACGGGTGGTGCACATCTTTGCATGCTCCTCATCTTAGAGCCAACACGGCTCCCTGTGCGCCCCCCACGCCATGCAGAGATTACTAGTCGGGAATGTAAAGCGCACAAAAAAGCACCAGACACTAAATGATATTCTCTGACAGATATCACTGTCACACTCGCTTGGGGCAACACTGGGGAGCCATGCCAGACTCTTATACTACACCCTACAGTCAGCAGGGAACACCCCAAGTTAAGACAATAATAACATTAGTAATCATTTTAAAAATAGCCTTGTGTTGGGTTGGCACCCCATCCTGGGTTATTCCCTTCCTTGTGCCTGTAGCCTCAGTGATAAGCTCCAGCCCCCCATGACCCTGAATAGGACAAGTGGGTATAGAGAACGAATGAATGAATTGATGAATGAATGAGTGAATTTTAACAATAATGCCTTTCTGCTTGTTCACTGCATAAACAGACTGCAAGTCTGAAACTACTGCCATTCATCCATGTGACTGGCAAAAATACTTCTGAATTCTATATAGATTGTGTATTACCCTTAACAGCTTGAAATTCCAGCACATCAAGACATTTTATTGTGAAATATATTTGTTCAGTGATTGAATTGACTGCACAGTTTAAAGGTGAGACTTCCTTTTAACTCAGCACAACAATAACTGTTAATTGTGATGGCTGGGGAACTGTGACAAGATTGTCACCGTGGCGACCATTGTGACCTTTGTAGCCGCGAAAAAGCTGTTGCGACCACAGCTGAATGCTGTGATGCTGTGATTATATTGACACTGTGGCCATGGGGACCGTATCCCCTCCGGTAGTCCATAAATTACTTGGACATTTAACGTTTATCACCTTATTGTTTCATGTCTGGCCGAGAGGGAACAGCTATCAGCCCTTGAATTTCCACATAAGCCGTTACGCTGTAGGTAGGCTGCTGGTTGAGGTGTTAAATCAGCGAGTACAAACTGATCCATTTCTCTTTAAAGAGATGTATTACAAGATGAGTCAGCTGGAGTTTGCTGGTCCCCATTAAGTCTCACTTAGTGAGAGGTGAGTCAACAGTCCCACATTATAATGTACCCACCTGTGTAGGTATCCATCATGTAATGAATCATTTTGTAGGGGCTTGTTATATATTTGTTTAGTAGATTGTATTTGAATTCCCTTGTGAGAGTTCAGAGAAGCATTAAACAGGAAAGGATTGAGAAAACAACTTATTTTTTATTATATTTAATGGCGTCATGCAGTGACTTGTAGGTGAGCTACTGACAGGCTTTCTAAAAAATTTTTATTTCGCCTCCAGATGAGTAACATTCTTGTTTGTGTTTATTTCTGTGAGAGACACCTGGCTGAGCAGCCTTTCTGCCATCCGACGGGCTTTTCTGCTACACGTCGATACACAAAAGGCACCCTCCCTCCCGTTTCAGAACCCTGTCTGCTTTGTTTTCCTTGTTTCCATCCCCGAAGTGTAATGTGATAGAGGGATTCCTCATTAATGAGATTAATGTCCAATGTGCGAGCCAGCAGGAAATGGCGTTCACAAATTTCAGCTTATCTTGTGTGTCCACACTAATTCAGGCGCTCCTTTTTCCTTCTGAGTGATATTTCTAATAAAGTTCTAGATGGATGAGCCGCATGTTACCCCCAAGTGACGAGTAAGAAAAACACTAAAGAGACCCCTGAAAGTAGTTTGTAAGTTTTACTTAGGGGGCACCTACAGCTGTAAAAGAGATTCAACACCGTAAGTATCATCTGACCAATTACCAGTGTCACTGCCAGTCTCTTATATCCACAGTATTTGCAGCAAGGTCCGCAGAAGACCCATGGTGGCTATCTGCGGAACACTTTTCACATTTTTGGCTCAGAACCATTAATCCAAATGAAGATGACACAAATGAAATTCTCTCACATAAAGCCACGCATTGATACCTGCTAATTCATTTTGTTTTGCCCATCTCTCTAAGCCAAGAATATAAACAGATGGGCCTTCTGTTCAAGAATGCGGGCTAACGCTAACTCTGCACTCACGCTAATCCTCAACGGGGCAACTACTATGGGATTTTTTTTTTTTGGTACAGATATTCCTGAACGCAGAGACCATCCGGCTGGGCGGCCTGCCCCTGGGTACGACGGCGGCGTCACGGGGGGCCCCGGTTCCCAAGCAGACTGTGTACGAGCTGTGCGCGTGTCCCAGCGGCAGGCTCTACCTGTCCCCCGCGGCTCTGGAGTCCACCTGCCAGACCACCAGCAACGTCTGCTTGTGGAGCTGAGAGTGGCCCACCACCCCCACACCAGAGAAGCCTTGGGTGCCGCACGGCCCCGCCCAACCCGGCGCTAGCCTCGGCCGACGGACACTGAGAAGAAGCCTCCTCTTCCGGATGGTGCGGGAGCCCTCTCCACGCCATTTCTCCATCCTCCTTTTAATGCGAGCCAGACGGGACGGAAGACGAGCACGAGATGAGCCTGGGATCAAGTAGGTTTTCTTAATGACCCACACAAAAGCACAGGTGCCTTTGCTACTGTCAGTAAAGCACATTATACCCAAAATCCTCCCCATCTTCAGCGTGCCGTCTGCAGCTCGAGGAATCTGTTTTCCTCTCGAACAAAATCGAAAGACTTCCTATCCAGTATGCAGTTCTCTACTGTTTTAGTAAAAGCACAATTCATAACATGTATGAAAATTCCAAATAAATAACAATAATGAAATAATACAGGTTTTTAAATACTGTATCTGAGAATGCTCAGTAGTACTTTATTTAGGTACAACAGTCATGTATATTTTTATTGGTTTGGTCTGAAGTTTCATAATATTAAAAGAAAAATAATAAATCTTTTTTTATGCGTCATACCATGTAATATAAATGTTGTCTGTGAAAGAACTGCTAAATCAGTCTGAGAGTGTACAGTAAGTGCATCATTGTCTTATCCTACGTCTTTCAGTCACTGACGATCTTTTTGTCTGTGCGATTTTGAAATTTAAAGTCCTATTGCTTTTCGTGATTTTACATCTTTTACATTGTGTATGAAAAAACCAAAGAATGAGGTTAATTTGTTTTTTTTTTACTTGAGCTACTCTTATCTACTTGGTCAAAGAGGATCCTCTCTTCCATCGCAGCAGCATTACTATGATTTTACAAAACCGCTTCTCTGCTGTCTTTTCTTCGCTGTGTTTCTTTCAGATTGAGACACGTGTTAAAAAGAAACAGGTCTGATAGACCAATTAAAATCCTGGTCGGGTGGTTAAACGCTGTCATGGTGTGACAGACCCTGGACTAAGACCATCGAAAATTGTCAATTTTGAAATCTGTCAACATGTTGAGCAAGTTGAGCAACGTTTGGTCACTAAAATGTGCATGTTTTGTTTGCCAGGTTTAAAAGTTCCTTTTAGCTTATTTCCATTATGCTTTCATTTAGTTTGTACTTTGATGACATGATACTATTTTAATTGAAGAAACACTTTTTCTCTTTATAATATTATATAATATTATTTCAGTATAGCTAATCTTTTCCAGAATTATTTTTGTTCCCCCTCAAAAAATTGTATTTGAGCAAAATATTTAGAAGAAAACGTCACATTCCACCTTCCAACCTACATCGTATGGAAGCATTAAAACTAAACAGGAGACTGGAGTAAGATAGATGATCACCAAATTAACGCAAAGTACACTATTTGAGCTAAGATACAATGACGCAACTCTCCAGACCACCACTATTTTAATCAACTGAATTGAAAGTTAATCAGACCTACAAATGTTATTAAGATGGTAATCTCTTTACTGTTTTTACAAAGTAGCACTATTCCAGATACAAGGTACACGTAAACATCTGTGCAAAGACTATATCGAACATATCTGCTTCAAACTAATTAAACTGTATAAGAAAGGAAAATGCTCTTTTACTTAATGTCTTTATTTCTGATTGCAAACTAATAGTCTTTATTATTATTTAGAAATACAAAAAATCTGAAATGTAACGCAATTTGTAACGTTACACAAGATTGTTGCATCATTTTATATTTTAATACAAATTACACAAAATTTGAAGTCTAATTATGGTGTATAGGGGCATGGACAAAATTACCTATAGATATATTAATACCAAGGGCATAAGGAGAAAAGGCCAAAGTTTGCTTTCACAGCAATTTCAATATATACTGGAACGCTGTCATACCATTCCTGAGTTTTGTATGGCATACTAGACCATTCATCAAGAAGAACAGCCTACAGTTCTTTGATGAGTAAAAGACATGGAAATCTCTTTCTGTGCTCCAGAACTTCTCATGAAGGTACAATCATGTTTGAAATCTGATGAGTAGAGATGCACTAGAAGGCATTCCGGTGCTCATGAAACCACTTAACCCCCCAGGGGACTGACTGGCCCTATTTCTCAGTTGTGCATCCTTTTGAATAGAAGTATCTGCTAAATCAATAAATGTTTAAGAAACTGTCATATTGGAATACTGGAACATCATGAGAGAATAGTGTTAACATCAAAGGCTGCAAATAATTCTCTAAAATGGCCTTTTACTCCTTGGAAATCTCCTCCATTATGGACCACCCTACACCACGTTTAACACCTGGCACTAGACATTATGGCTGCATAGTATCCCTTTGACTTTCCCCAAACATTAACATTTCTGTAGATGTACTGTAGGAAGAAGGGTAAAATACTAATCAGAAAACTAATCAGAGCCTATTGCCTTTTTTCTTCGCTCAGGGTTCTGGTTTTAAGCTTCCTACACCAAGTTCTGCGTCTTTGTACATCGGTCTTGGGCAATGGCAAGTCTGCTACAAACTGCAGCTTTGTGAAGGTGACAAAGTGCCATTTTTTTGTTGAGACTGGGTCACAGCGGTGCTGATTCAGTTCTGCGGCCGTTTTTGAGGCTGTGCTTCTCTGCTGTTCAGCGACCATCCGCCAAGTGTCCGTCTGTCCCTGCTGGTGAGCTTCGATTTGTAAGCACTCTTACTCTTTGCTGATGCAGTTTGTCTGTGCTCGGTATATATACTGCCTCGATTTCTCAGACTGTTCCCCGTTGCAGATGTTAAAGTCATTTTTCAGGTTGCATTTCCATCATATTGTCAGCTCCCTGTTAAACATATTAAAATATACATGACAAAAGTGTGGATGTAAACGTAGGCATAGCTAGGACTATATTTACCCAGTGAACTCCTTCTTATTTTTCCTAAGGTACCGTCAAAAGACATTTTTTAGAACTGCAGGAATAGCCATTTAAATCCCTTTTCTCTCTGTCTACATTTTCATTATCTCAGTTCACCAAGAAAACCTTTGTTTCAAAGAAGATGCACTTTTCATACTTCCTTGTGGTATTAAGGCTCTTATCTTTTAGTCTTTGAAAAACTTGTTTTGTGGTTATTTATATGACACACTGCAATACCTGAAACTATTTTGTGTCGAATCAAGTTCACGCAACTTGCTTAAATTTATTCAGTTTTGTTTGCTGGTAATATGTGCAAGCTAGTATTTAAAACCGTAAATAATTTTAAGCACTAAACCAGGTTGCATACAAAACTATATTTAATTGTGAGGTAATGGCCTTGTGGCAAGCATTAAATTGGGTTTTAAGTGGGGAAAATTAAGTGGCATAAGAAGGCCAATAAAAATCTAATTAGTAGTCAATCTACCCATTTAATAATACGTTTAACTCTTCTTTGGACATGTTATTTTGCCTATTATTTTCAAATTGATGCATATATATACAGCACCAGTCAAAAGTTTGGACATACGTACCTATAAAAAGGTTTGCTTGTACTGTACCTACTCTATCCATTTAAAAATAATTATAATGATCAATCAAAGCTGTAAAAAAAAAACATGTATGGAATTATGTGACCAAAAAAGTATTAAACAAAAAAACTAATTTTGGTGGGGCAGCTCTGTGGGTTGGGACAGAGATGGTTGGGATCCCGCCATTGGTCCTTTGAGCGTGGTCCTTCACCACCAGGGCTCCAGGGACTGGCTCCTACTGTATCCTCTATGCTGTGCACTCAATAGCTGCTTTTCCTTCACTCTCTGGTCAAACGTCTACAGACTCATTTCTATGTTGGTGGCCAGGTCATGTGACCTTTGAAGGTTGCTTGGCGTGTTCAAACTTTTGTTTAGCTCTGTGTGTGTGTGTGTCTCTCTCTCTCTCTCTCTCTCTCTCTATATATATATATATATATATATATATATATAAAAAAAACAAAGCCAAGAAGCAGCATATTATTCATTGCTTATTTAGCCTGAAAGTCAAAATTGATTTGCTGCCTTTCTGCATACCTGTTTGTTTATTATTATTTGTGGCAAAGCTGTATTGTGATAATTGAAGGTTGATTTTCTGTTTCACTTTTTCTGAGAAGTACCTAAATATAGTTTTTTATTTCAAAAAATGAAAGTTCATCTAAACTTAAAGTTCATGGCAAGGGTGAGGTCCTTATTTCACAGTAGATGCTTCATTGTAATTTTAAAAATATTCAAAAATTTCACTTGTTTGTCAGTTATTTTTGTGCTGGTGATGAAGAATATTTCGAAATCATCCTCAGTAAGACATTCATCTGTGAAATGTTTTGTGCAGAATATTGCTTTTGTATGACTGACAGCCAATAGGGCATGAGTCTAATTCTAATTCTAATGAGTACAGTGATGGCATTATTTTTCTTTAGTTCGTGCCATTTTCAACAACATTATATGCAAAAGTTTGCTCCTTGTTGATATTTCCATAACTTCTTCATATATAATTAGCTTCTTTTGTAATCAAAGAAGAGAATTTTCAGCAAATTTACATAGCATACCTGTAAGATTTGCTCAGTGAGTACTTTAACTAGAATAATAATGATAATGGATTTAACATATATTGGTGTAATACAATATAAAGCATTCATTTTGCAGTACCTTCTGTATGCCTCTGTAAATTGTGAAATAACTGAAACAGGAACAGAAATATTTTCTTTCAGATTCTATGCAATGTATTTGCAGAGATTACAAAATTAAGTTTTTTTTCTCTTTGCTTTGTTGGCCATAGGTTTTTTCTACTGAAATTACTTAATGTAGAATGCTTTTGAAAGGTTTGGGTAATCTGGTGTATATTTTGCACTTCTTCAGACTACCACATACCTTCTTGTCGTCTCACTCGGTCGTTGCAAGGTGAGCTGGCTCTCTGTTTGCCATACATCTTGGTGCAGATCAATGCAGTCATTAAGTGATGAAGTGCTCCTCTGATGACCACACATCTTCATGTAAACTAATTCAGTCAATGAACAATGTCCTGGTGTGGACTTATGCAGTAAGAGAAGAGCAAACCAGCCCATTGTTCACCACATATCTTGATGTGGCCCAATGCAGTCAGATCACTGCATATCTTGATGTGGCCCAGTGCAGTCAGATTACCTCATATCTTGATGTGGCCCAATGTAGTCAAATCACTGCATATCTTGATGTGGCCCAGTGCAGTCAGGTTACCTCATATCTTGATGTGGCCCAATGCAGTCAGATCACTGCATATCTTGATGTGGCCCAATGCAGTCAGATCACCTCATATCTTGATGTGGCCCAGTGCAGTCAGATCACTGCATAGCTTGATGTGGCCCAGTGCAGTCAGATCACTGCATCTCTTGATGTGGCCCAATGCAGTCAGATCACCTCATATCTTGATGTGGCCCAGTGCAGTCAGATCACTGCATATCTTGATGTGGCCCAGTGCAGTCAGATCACTGCATATCTTGATGTGGCCCAATTCAGTCAGATTACCTCATATCTTGGCATAAACTAATTCAGTAAAAGGCTGATGTCTTCAGATTGCTACACATTTTCTCAAAAGCTTTTCAAAATACCCAACACTTTTATATTTTATATCACATTAGTTAACAGTCATCAACATCTGTGCATTTCACAGAATGTATCCTTTCTGAGTTTTCTTGCTGTATAATTTCCATCATAGTGTACTGTACTGTTCTTTGTCCTAGCTGAGCTCTTAAATAATTATTCCAGATTAAGATTTTATATCAAACCCAACCATATGTTTTAGTTTGCTGCATTTTTCCCTTTTGAATTAAACCAGATTTTTATCACTGATAAGCGTCTGCAGTGGAAAAGATATTCTTCTCTATTTTATTTTAAATTGTGTAAATAAACTGATTACTTAATAGTTTCCATTGAATAATTAGGTAACTGATGGGTTGTTTGATACAAATTTGTTTTGTTAGATTCATAAATAAAGGCAGCTCTTTTTTGCATATAATGACTAACAATTTTCTAATTTCTTTAACCATTGCAGGTATTCATGGCTAATATAAAATTTTTATTCGGCTTGACTGTGTAAAAATATTTGCAGGCTTCAGTGTTTGTCGTATCATTATGTTTAGTTGTGCAATTCATTCCATCAACAGAGCAGTAAAGGATTAGCTAATACTTAGGAGCTCAACAAGAACAAAAAGCAGAAAACCTGGTGTACTGCCCGGGGCAATATTGGCTGGCAATAATGGTTCACAACCGTTGCAGTCGAATACAGAACCGAGGGACCCAAGGGAAAGAAGAGTGAAAGAAATAAGTGAAGATGAGAATAGTAATAGAAAAGCGGAAGATTAATTGCAAGGTAGAACAGTGCATCTCTCATGCAATAAAGATGCGGCAACTGCAGCTACCAAACCCCAGATTAAATTAGATCTGTTTTTCTGTTTCTATCTTTGCAGTTGACATTGCAGTCGGTGGTTAGCCAAAATAGCCAGCTCTCGCATTGTCTGCATCTGGCTTTTAAAAGTCATAGACGGCGTGGCAAATTCACCTCCGACAGAGAACCTGTCTGGAAAATGGCCAGCTGGTGCCAGCCAGTGCAGCAGCACGGCTGTAGTATAGCAAAATTAGGGCGCATCCATGTTACGTCTTAGAGTACATTTTTGCATCTGCAGTATTAAACATCCTGTCACCATTAAAGCTATGGAACCATCATAGATTAACTGGCAGTAGTAAATTGGCAGTGCCATTTCTCTGTGATTATCTGAAGCGAGCTGGTCACCTAGGTAGTGACTCACTTGTCTTCTATAAATCTGACTGTATTTTTCTAAAAATTCTAAAAAGCAAGAGAGAGGGAGACAGCACGGGAAATAAATATCGCAGGTAAGGCTATGCAAGTTCTCGTCATGCGGAGCGACTATAACTGTGACCATGTTTGTAAACACCGTGTGCTTATATAATATAATGTTTGTCATTCACATTAATTTCACTTTTCAAGTTGTTATGACTGCAACTGCTGGCCGTATTGTTTTATTTATTTATTTTTTGTTAGTTATATATCTTCTTTCCCTTTTCGTTTTTCCAAATGATGGATTCTTAAGTGTCACATAAACTCACAGTTACGGCTATTTAGACCTTGTTTGTGACGGTGACTGAGAGCCGCCACCCCCGCACAGTAAACACTTCCCGTATACTGGAGCACATTTACATTGATGTTCATCAGCTTTAATTAGGTGAGTGATGTATTCACATATGATGCTAAATGCCAATAAACCTCCTTAGGGGGGTAATTAAGAATTATTGGATAGTAAGACACACGTACTTCTGCGCATCGAGCAAGTCTTGGTGACGGGTGATGAAGAGAGATCGGCACAGCTGGTTTATAGGTAATAATCTAATCATCTGTTAACAGTAATGGTCTATATTGAACCTGGCTTGACCTGACCAAAGAGTTAAATAAATATGGACATACTGCTAATATTTCACATAGGTATTTAGGTAATACCTAAATCTGAATTTAACTCTTAACTAAGCTCCAAATAACTTGCTACTTGATGAAAATACTTTATAAGAACATACATTCTAAAAGCGAATGGCTCAGTAAAATGGAGGGATAAATATCTGCTGCCAGACAGATGCTAATGGTTACAGTAAATTGTGCATAGAAAATGGACACGAGATGTGCATTGCCAGCTGCCTTTCTGTGCACCATTTTTGAATTGTGCTTTTACTGCTGTACTTACGGCTTTTATTAGGACTTCCTGTTAGCTTTTCGCAGTCTCTCCTTCTCTTATGACCTCTCCTATTAATAAGGTGTTTCCTGCAACAGAACTGCCACTGCCTGGATGCTAGACGCCACTGTACAATACATGAAAATGCTAGGAAGTGTGACTGTTTCCGAGATTGTAGAACCACCTCATCTTGATTCAAAAATCATGCCACATTTAAGATCGCTCAGATCAGGCACCTTAGCCATTCAGAGTCGTGGTTTGTAGAAACTGGCTTTTTGCACTAATAAGCACGTACAGCTGTGAGGCATTGATTGTTTAAAGTGGAGGCACAAATCATAATTAAGAAGTTGTCTTACATCACTGTAGAATAAGGTAAAATTAATTACAAAAAATGCTTTGCCACTGGTCATCTGGGGATAATGCCAACTTGGGATATAACCTGGCACGAGAGAGTGGGGTGTGATATTGATTCATTCATGCAAATAATAATGGCAATACATGACACATCAATCAGTTCCATTGTTGGTGTTTTTGAAGGGCTTTCTGACTAGATTACTTTCAAAGGCACAGTTTCCCACCTCTTGTGCAAATTGCCCAAAAGCATTGTGGGATAAGTCGCAATTTGCTGCATTTCAAAGATTTACTACTTGCTGCGATTCAGCTAAATAAATACCTGACAGGAAACACACTAAGTCTTGTATTCCATCATCTGTAGACATCAAATGACATGCAAGGTATCTCTGGCTGGAATTTTGCAGTGCGGTTCATTATTCAGCTGGCGGCAGTAGGCACCTCTAGCAGAAATCTCATTTGTTTATGAATTTAATATCTGTTTTCTTAATACATTCAATGAAAAGCAAGGATGCAAAACTAGAATATTGTTAAACCAGCACTGAGGAATCCCTCTGTTCTTCAAGAGACTACATTTGGACATTCCAGTTCGGATTCCCAGAGTATGACAGGCTGTAGACATCACCCTTAATTAGGCTGAGGCTGACTTTTGTCATGATTACCCTCTACGTATGTGGTGTGTGTGTGTGTGTGTGTGTGTGTATGCCTTTACACTCTGTATATCTGGTGTGTGTGTTTTAATCAGGGCGCCAG
>JAABNX020000017.1:12515807-12541038 GCA_015163995.2 Mormyrus lacerda | reverse complement strand
ACAAGAAGGTCCTACAAGAAGGTTAAGTGTTTCAAGCACTTTTGTACTTATCAATATTATTAGGCTAATTAAGAGTGAAAGCTCAGTTCACCTGCCGCTCTATTAATCTCAGCCGACAACATGTATATACTTTCCCTGCTTCTTCTTTTGTTACCAAACAAAATGTATGTATACTGTCATATATAAATAAGGATGACTTAATGGGCTGTTGGTCATTTATCTGAAATGTCCCATTTGCTCATAGTAGACTTTTCAATTTTAAGCAAATAATGCTTACAGTGATTACAGTGATAGGTATATGCATGGGTGTAGACCCCCTCAAAAAATAAAAATCAGGTAATACAACCACCGTCCTCCCAATAATCATGTTTCCTCCTAAAGGGGTGGAGACCAATGTTCTAACCAAAGTTATGGCCTTGGTTATATGTCAGAATTTTTATGTTTTCCTTTTGTGGGGATCACAGGTTTCAGGTGAGTTTAACTGAGAGGACTGAGTAAAGGTTAAGTTTTATCTACCAGTCAAACTGCGAGTTTGGAGCCAGCTCATTGATGCATCCAGTATTCTGGCCACATATGATGTGGCTGCCAATCAAACTAAAGTTCCCTACCTCATTCCATGAGTCTATTAATCAGGCATGTAATAAACTGAATGTTCTGTTATGGTCTGTGGGTGTTTCAGATGATACAAATGAAGAGGAGAGCTCCATCATAGCAAGGAAATAGAGTTCTCCTGAGGTAATTGTATAGACCTCTATGGCTCTTTTTTAATGTGATACAACAGTCAGGTACTAGTTTAGGAGAGCACTGCCACACAGCAAAATTGGGTTTGAAGGGTTCTATCTTACACCAATGCATTTTCACTTTCTTGTGCCCTCTGGGATTGTCTTCCATGTTGTCTTGTGCACACGTGCTGAACATAGGACTGGATAATGAGATTAACATTAAACAAAAGAGTATATAGGGTCTAAAAACAAAATGCAAAGTACAAAGGAGAAATGATTATGTTTGATATCTTTCAGTTAACAAGTAACAAAGGTGATTTGACTTTTCAGAACATTGGTTTTGGAGACTATTTCAATTTCAGTCTTTTTTAAAGTATTTTTAAAGGTTAAAAAAATCCAGTTAAGAATGTGATCCCACTTGCATTTGCGGAGGCATATTTTTGTTAAAGGACAATTATCACTGCAGATACATATATAAGCTCCTGCATTTTGTAATCCGAAGCATTTATAGTGTTTGTGGTTTTTTGTGGGCTTGGTATAAGCCCAAAAATAGCAAATGCGCTTCTGTGTTGCCTAAACAGGGAAGACCTCTGAGACCAGGCATACGTAGCACACCATATTGTAATTCATCAGCGAAACATCATCTGGTCCCAGGTCAACCTCAGCTTCCAGCTTTAGTGAAAGGTCTTGAAGTGAATTTCATCTGAAGAATATGTAAGCGTAACTCAAAATAAATGTTCTTCAGAAACAAAGTAATTAGTCTTTCATTTTTGACAAACCCAATGTACTGATTCACCATAAAATGCTTGCTCTTATTTCTATAATATTGCACTTGGATGACAAAGTAGCAAGGTCTGTTTTAATGAGTTTGTGATTTTAAATATCTACATGCAGTCTTGCACGTCAGTCTGTCATTTTTTTGAAGTGTAGATTTTATAGAGATTATATATTTTTCATTACATTTTTTTTTTAATCAGCAAAACTCAAGTTGAAATGTGCTCTTTTGCAAGCTAGGCACCTTTATAATAACAAAAAAATGCTGATACACTGAATTCACAGCCATTTAAACCCTTCCAAACTTATTACATAAACTTTTCATCGCATACATCACAGAGCTTTGCCGTCTGAATAAGGGAGACATCAATACATTACGTTTTCTATTTGCTTTGATCAGGGTTTAAACATTCTGTGGCAGGAGGAAGCTGGGAATTCTTCGTGAGGTACATTTTTAACAATTTTCACAATTCGCAGCATAATCCTCAGTCCTCACAGTCTCTTCTTCTCACCTTAGCTCCCCTGAAAAGTGACACATGGAAGGATGGGCTTGCAGCTCATGTCTGTTCTGCAGTTTATGTGGAGATTAGAGAAACTTGTGCTAAATTTTGTGAGGATTTAAGTAGGACAGTACGAAAAGATGAAGACGGAGAGCTTGGCGATTAGCGTGAGGCATATGGAACATTGTTCTGAGACACTGTGTGCATGTGCATCCAGGGGATGCTGGCTGTGCACTGCAGGTTGAGTTTGTAACTCAATCAGAAGGCAGCTCTGACATGAAGGCCACCACTGTCTTCGGTTGCTTATACAGAGCATTCACCCACACCGTACATACAGATATACATGTCATGTACAATATCTGCTGTAGGTTTGATTTCATTTAGCAGCTTAGGAGCTTGGGAAACACAGAGACACGTGAACCTGCGAGGAAGTGGACACCTTGTTTAAGCATTCAGCCAGTACATACTGGATTACAAGACAAGTGTAAAATGCACATTTCAATATTCGATCTACAAGTATTTCTTAGCAAGACTTTTTTCCCTCTTCAGTATTTCTTATTTTCAAAAACGCATTAATTTATTATCTGACACGCTTCATGAGTGGTTGGCTACGATGTGCCTGCTTTTGAGTCATATTTCATTATTGTATAAGATATCGAGTCGCAACGCAAATAATATAAATAAGAAGATTAATTTGTAAGTTAACGATGTGTCATGTCCAGTGGAATGAAGGATGTGGGAGACTTATGAGGAAGTAAAAAGGTCTTTATTAAACTAAAAAGGGGAAAATGGGAAATCAACAGAATGACAAAGGATCCAAAGGGGGGAGAACAAGGAAAAGCAGGACACTGGCAACACGGGGGGTACAACATCAATGACACATCCACAGGCCTGGGAAGCACATTAAATACTAGACTAACGAGGGAGCAAACAGGAGGCAGCTGGGATTGCTTAACAAAAGGGCTGGAACAAGTGGTAAGACAAACAAGCTCCAGGCGTGTTTTGTTAGAGCCACGCCAGGGAGAAGACAGGAGGGGCAGATCGGCAGGGTGTGACGCAATGGCTATAAATATTGTACTAATAGCTATGAGAGAAATCTGGAGTTAAAGAATATAGACGGCTATGAGAGGAAGCTGAAGGTTGACAGTGGCTATGAAAGATTAAGGTAAAGCAGTGTTTCCCAATAATCCGCTCCTAGGGGACCCACGTCGGCCCATGTTTTTGCTCCCTCCGAGTTCCCGGCCAGACAGTTGACATTTTTGCTCCTTTCCAGCTCGTTGAAAAATGTGGAAGAATAGTTATAGAAAAAGTGAAGCTGAAGCTGCAGGTGGGAATGGCTGCGAGAGGGAGGTCTGGGTTGGGGGATCTGCAAGAGAATGATTACCAATAAATACTTGAACTGTACTGAGATCATCCCAACAGGCTGTTCATGCAAGAGTTTTACCTGTACCTGTATGTTCAGACACAGTACTGAACATATGTAGAGCCTTATTACACTGCATTAATGCATGCACCTCGGTAACCATGACTACAAAATACCTCTTAGTTGAGTATTTTAGTTGTTTTGTGGCTAAAACCACGAAGCCTGAGCTCTAGCAGCTGGTTAGGAACCTTGGTTTAATATGCGTTGCACAATTTTCAAGCTCAAAATCACATCTTTTTAAAAGATTCCTTCAATTTTTGATTTTTAGATTGTGCTAATAAAAGGGAAAATTGCTTGTAATTTCAATTGAGTGGAAGAGTCATAAATGCATCGACGAGATGGATGTTAAGACTTGTGGAATATTTCATTTAATGTACATACATTATGCTCTGAAAAAGTGTGGGTTAGCTATGTAATGCAGTTTGAGTTATTTCTGTTGAAACAGTTTCTTAATTCCAACAAGTGTATTTGTGATTTGATTAAGTGACATCAGTCACTGTATATTGATGACAGATAATAATGATTCTTCCTACCCTTGGAAAATTACAGCTATTTATCCTCCTGTTCATAAAGAAGCTAATTTCACTGTGATAAGTTATTCCATTAATTATACAGTGTTTCCTTCTTAGGACTAACCCATAGCCACAGACAAATAACTCTGCATCATAAGTGAATTTTTCATCCTGTCTCAAATTTAGATTTCATTTATAGCTTTGGCCTCTGTTGTGAACAGAGATTTGTGCCGACTCTTATAATTATGTAAGATATGCAGTTTGCTTCAAGTTAATATATATGGATAATAAAGACTCATGTGAATTAATACTGACACACATCTGCATTCTTTGGCATGCTGTCGCCCATTTGGTGGGAACGGGTTTTAAAAAATGGCACAATTTCTTTCATGAGCTTTACTCACCGTAAAGGCTGATATAATTCTTATGAACCCATTGGTTTAATGGGCTTCCTGATTGAATTTCTGCCAGCATTTCCATTGGTCTCAGCGGTTTTATGTTAAAGGTATGGTTATCATGGTAGGATTATCACACTATGAATTCTTTAAGCCCAACACCATTAAAATATGACACAAGTGTCCTTAAAAACTGTATGATATAGATGACTGGGGAAAAAATGAAAGCTTATTTTTCTAAGCAGGTTCTTTTATTATTGTTTTTTAATGTTTTAATACTGGATGGTATTTCCCACAGCCCCATGGACAGCTTGGTTCTCTTTTGCAAAAAAGTGTGATTCCTTGTGTGTGTGTGTGTGTGTGTGTGGGAGGGGGTAGTCATGTATATATTGTATTGTAGAGACCAAATAAAAACGTTTTATTTTGAAATTGTGGGTACTATTGTTTTGGTCTCCATGAAGGAAACTCAATTTTATAAACATCTGTGACTGCAATCAAATAAATTAAAACATCTTGTATTTTCTTTGGTGATTCATGGTTGAGGTTATGGCTGGCTAAGGGTTTAAGGTTATCATTGTTGTGGTTAGGCTTTTGCCAAAAGAAATTAATGGATCGTCCCCAAAAAGATATGAATACAAATGTGTGTGTGTCTGTGTGTGTGTGTGTGTGTGTGTGTGTGTGTGTGTGTGTGTGTGCGCATGTATGTTTCCTCGACATGTGCGTGTGTGTGTGTGAGAGACAGTTAGGGAGAGTTCGCCCATTTGGATCTCTTTGAGAGACTTGGTCTCTATGGCTTGCTTGCAACATCCCGGTAGCGTTGGCATTGCCAGCTCAGTTATGCCACACTGGTACCACTCTGCTCACTGAGGCTGGTTTGGTGTCATTCGACTCTTTAAAGCTGTGTCCGGCTGCACAGTGAATTACCGTTGACTTCCTCCAGCTCACTGCAGCTGCATTGGTATCATCAGCTCTCCAAATCTATGTTGAAGTTGTGCTAATTTACATGCTCACTGGAGTTATGTTGACACCCCTTGCACTCCCCCCACCCTCCAACTCCGATTGGATGTTAAAAAACAGATGTTAAATCTGTGCCGATTCCCCAGTTTGTTGAAGCTACGTTGGAGTCGCCAGTTCACCAAAGCAGTAATGAGGTTGTGTTGATTCCACAACTCTCTGAAGCTGTGTTGGAATCACCAGTTACCAACCCCGGGGTGAACATTCACTGGGGACACGTGTGGCGCTCACAATGGCGGGTGCATGGCAGCCTGACATTTCTATTATAACACCCAGCAGATTATTTATTTTCTCCTGCATTGTCTTCCATTTCTGTCTGTTCTTATCTGCTTTTATATTCCCACTCATTTGCCTTGACCTTGCGTACTTTCTCGAGTTGTTTTTCAACCATGCAGAATACAATCTTGGATAAGAAAAAAAAACACTGCAGTGTTTTTGCTCTTCATCTGCTGAATTGAGCAGATTTCATGGCAAGAGGTTAAAGACCATTTTATGCAAATAAGCTGACAAACAGATTTTGCATAACATATAAAACACTGCATGTGCATATTTATATTTGCATGAAGCAGGGAAAATGTCATGTAGTTGTTGGAGAATCAGCATTACTAGCATATAAAGTGCATCCTGTGTGTTAACAAATTTGCCTTTATAATAATCATGCACAGTTGTGATGCCTTTATAATAATCATGCACAGTTGTGATGCCTTTATACTGTAACTATATTCATAGACGTCACATGACCCTCACACTTCACTATGGGATTGTGGCACCATGGAAAGATTAATGATGTCACCAGCAATGACGTTACGTAATTTTCTTTACCACTGTGTGTGTGTGTGCACGTGCGGTTGCTAGAAAATCTTTTTTTCTGTCAACTTTTCAGTTAGTCTGATACCATCTCGGATAGAAGCTGAAAACCTCCATGTCATTTTGCTGACGTGACAAATGTCAGTCTTTATGTTCGCCTTTGGATTTCTCAGATAATGTTTTTCATCAGTGAAGGTCCGCTTCACTGAAAGTCAAGATTTTGCAGTTAGGGGTCTAGAATATTGGCTAGTGAATAAGAAGGCAGGAGCAGGACTGAGGTGCTTCATAATAAAAGCTTAATTGTGCCTTCAGGCCTTAAACTGAAGGCGATGCTCAGCTAATGAGCGTTTACGACATGTCGCGGGTATTTCGGAAGTGTACAGCCGGAAATACCATTAGATATCTAGTAAAGTTTCTGAACTCGCGTAGAAGTTAAGTTTAAAACGACAAATGTGCAAACTGAGGAATGTAATTACAACAGCCCCAAACAAGTGAATTAAAATTCAGCTTCTGTGTGTCAGGGGGACCCATGATCTAGTTACACAGTGCTATAGAGCTGTGTTTACACTAAATTACAACATTTATAATTTTACCAGATGTATTAAAGCGCCTCGGATTTAACAGTTGGATTTCATTCATCCTTCTCAGGCCTAATATTTGCAAAAACTCATTTAAACAGGTCCTGAGTGTTTTATATAAAACGTCAGTTTTAATACACTTTGAATAGAAGATTAAATCACCATTTAAGCTCGCTGCTCCATCTCTAACCACATTCAATAAAATTTAATCTTCTCAATTATTTTATCCAAACTATATTATGTTCAGAAATTAGTGTGTACCCACATCATCTATAAAATAATAGCAAAAATGATGGTTAGCTTCTTTTCACCATACAGAGGAGACAAGGTGTGCCTTAAAAGTGTCACGCTCGCACGCGGGCCAGCACACGACTGGCAGGTGCCTTCCGGGGCGCACGATGTAAGCATGTGTGACAGACGAATGAAAGGCAATGAAGCTTGCAGACAGTGTGTAATCGACCATCTCAAATCCAATGTGAATATTTGTTAACTGTACAAACAAAATAAAACACCTTCTCCTGAATGAACAGGCGTATTATTTAGTTAGCGACTATATTTAGTTTACTATTTAGTTTGTGCTAATTTTTTTAAAAAATGTGAATTATTCTTACCTACTCTGTCCTAATCTAAATGTCACCCTATTTCCATTATCCAGTCTTTTATACTGTCTGTGTCTGTGTCTGTGTGTGTGAGAGAGAGAGAGAGAGAGTATGGCTTCAGTTTATTTTACTTTGTGGAGATCAAATGTCCCCCACAATTTAATAAAAATCAGTTTTTTTATGTTGTGGGGACCATTTTTCAGGTCCCCACAAGGATCTGTGAATGCAATCAAATAAGTAAAAATGCCAAAAGTCTCTTATTACTGTATGTTATGTTTCTTATGGTTAAGGTTAGGGCTGGGTAGGGGTTAAGGTCGTCATGTTGGGATTAGAGTTTTCCCCATAGAAATGAATGGAGAGTCCCCACAAAGATATAATTACAAGCCTGTGTGTGTGTGTGTAATTCCCCACTTTATTTAAAAGCATAGCAAAGGTTTAATTCATCTGTACTCCCTGATTCTCCTTCCTGAAACCGTTGCTTCCCTGAGTTCATTACAATAAGCAGAGAACCACACTGTGGAACCAGGATCAGTATGACATCATCCTAAAAAAAAAGTGTAAATGCCCGTTTGCACTTTCTTGTGTTTCTGTGCGAGGCCAACAGGTCAAGGAAAATGACAAGGATATGCTGTCCCTCTCATTTAAACCTGAATCCAGCTCACAGACAGAAACACTGACCTGCTCAGTCTCAGATAGTAGATCCTTTTCATTAAAAGAATGAAATTAGCGTAACTCAAACCTACCGTGTGGAAAAGCGTATCACCCTCTGCCTTCGCTGTTCATTTAAATTAAGCATTTGTTAGGGTTCAGGTATACTGCCCAGAAAAAATCCACAATGACAGTAGGGTCTCGGCTAGTTCCTAAACGACTACAAGATCCAAATTAATTTAAGGCATGACGTTAAATCTGAATAAAGAAGAAGCAGGAAAATCAAAGTTTGTACAGGATGCCCTTAGGATACAGCTAAAGGTAAAAATGCTCTGCTCTAATACAAGAGAGCAGGAAGATTAAGCAAAGGAAGAAAAAGAAAGATTAAAGAAATTGTCTCCTGACTGATAATAATCTCGAAAGACAAGAAATTGAAGATGAAAAGACAGACGGCGGCGTGTGACGACCGTGAAGACGAAAAGAATGGTGAGCAGGGTCCGCCAGGGGAGCCTTTCGGAGGCCGTGCATTATTAGGAGGTCAAGAGGTGGATCTGGAGAAAGGATGGGACGTCAGGGGCAGGGATGTGGCCGAGAAATGGAAACCCAACATGTATCGAAAAAATACGGAGTGCTGTGAGTGGGGTTTACTACCCATGTGTGTCCGTCCATCCCTCCGTCTGTCCATCTTCCATAACCGCTGGTTGAATACAAGGTTTCATTGAGCCTGCAGACTACCCCAGGCAGTGGAAGCTTCTTGACTGCGGTCTTCCTGGATGGGGTGTGCAACGTCCATCTAATCCCTTGAAACTCTTTGTTTCGTTTACAGAATCATATTATACTGCTCAAAGCTGAAACTGTTAGTCATCAATCATCCTGGAACATTTTTCCCCCTGTGTTGGAGATATTGAGATATGCCCATCAAACCTGTAGCCCGTTTCATTCTCACAAATCAACCATCGGCGATGTCATCTGATTTGTAGGCTGTCAGTGGCGAAAGTCAAAACGTCAGACAAGCGCGCCTCTTGGCGTTTATCCTCCTTAAATGCGCTCTCTCACGCTGCTTCATATAGACACAGTTCTCCAAATATTTTCGTACGTCTAACCCTAATGTAGACCTACAGTCAAATGACGGATTGTTACATCTTTAGCTGTTTACTACTGAGTCCCAGTCAAATTAACATAAATGTTATTGATATGTTTAGTCTCAATTACCACACTTAGTTTCCTACTTGTGCAGAACAAAATATATATGCAAATAAAATTTGCATCCAGAACTTTATCTAATGTTACATAGGTTCACCAGACCTCCACTACCTATGTCCAGACCACCTCTTTTTGTCCTCCTTTTTGGGACCTAAAATGCCTGAAATGTCCTGGATTTCATTTTGTTTCATGTCGTCAGTTGATATTGACTTTTTACAGTCAATATACTTTCTGTATGCATATCTGCGTCACGTTGACGCCTCTCTTTGGGTCCTATTCATCGTGTCCTCTTTTTTGCAAAGCAAAATATGGTCAGCCTAATGTTCCAAATCCCCAAAGTCATTGGCATGCAGCACCCAAAGCTATTCCACACTCAGGAGATTACATCCATTACTGCAGTCTTGTCATATTCGTGCTGCCCCCTGCTGGTTGTTTTTCCAAATAAAACACAAGAAATGTGTCACCTCTTGTCCTACCACTAAAAACTTTTCTAATGTCTTTTATTCTACCACAGTTAAAAAATTCAGTGTAAAATATATAATGGTTTAATTTAGCCGTCTTCTAGACAAGTAGAGATGAAGGCTTTACACTGTGGAGATTGCATGCTTCCTGTATTGACGTTATGCGCCATTAACTGAAGTACAGAAACAGAAAACAGAATACAGAAGTGTTGACTTATCATGTATGTGTCATTATTGATTGCAGGTTGAATTGGCAATGCTATAAACCTTTCACTTTTAAAAGGCAGTTTTACAGCATGACCACAAGATTATTGGTTTTTATATATATTTTTTCCATCTTATTTTACTACCGATAGTAATTTAATCTCGTCTCTGTGGGATTTTTTGTTGCTGTGCATTTTTGCTTATATCAAAAGAGGGAACAATTTTAATAAACGGAAGCATCATTCCCAGCTATATAAATGCGATCCCCAGCCTCAGTGAACATCCAGCACAATTCTGCCGAAAGCCCCGGTGAAAACAAGAACAGATTTATTGCTTTTTACTCCGGAAGCTCAGGAAGCAGAGTAATGTGTGCTTCAGGGTGTCATCCACAAATAAACAGCGCTGCAATTTTCCTAAGTGGCTGTACTAGTGGATCGGAATAAATCCGGGTCTTTTGGGAAAACCGTTCCAAACGGCTATTTTAAGACCTGTCTCAGCAAATTGAAAATAATATATGAACTGATCCTTTTGTTAGTCCGCGTGTGCTTTCGAGTGAAGGAAAGCAAAATGGTATTCTCTCTCTGTGTATAGCAGATTTATCCTGACTGAAAAGGCCTATCATTCACAATATCTGCTTTTTAAGGATTGCGCGGCTTTCGGGGGGATGATGTCACGCCACGCAGCAGATGAAGTCGCGGTGCCGCGGCTCCGTCGTTGCATGTTCCTCATAAAAGCAACACGCTCTTCTCTAATATGTATGAGCTTCTGCTCTGGGTTTTCCCAGACTCTCCACAGCAAATTCACTAAGAAAAGAACCTTGAAATAGAATGTTTCGTTGTCTGGATTATTTTGGGACGGTCACATCGCTGTCTGGGCAAAAAAAAAATCCTAGCTATCAGTTTATTTGATGTTGACATTTAAAGTAGAAATCAAATCAAATCGAACATCATAAATGTATTCCTGGAATAGAACTCACACAAGCTATCAAAAGAAATTCACAATAACTGTGTATTCCGTGTCAATCAATATGTCAGACCAATCCCATTAAATAGGTTTTCCTGTCATTAGAATTAAAGATTAGCGTGTGAAAAGGCTATTTAGAAGGTCATCTCTGGCCTACCAGTGTCAAGTTCACTCTGTCGGCCTCTGGGGATGTTCGCCGTTAAATTGACGCTTCTGGCTCAGGACGTTTGATATCAACTCCAGAATGCCGACGAATGATCACGCCGGACTCAACAGGATCCCCAGCGTGGCTGCAGTCTACTGCCTCTCGAGGCTTTGACCAGCACTGGAGCTAATCATTTTATTGAACACAGAGACTGAAAAAGTATCCGCAGTGGACCCTGGAGCAGAGATAGGACACATGAATTAATTCGAATCAACTATAGGGCCATATTACATTAATTTAATCTCTGTTTCTGTGTTCCTGTTGCTCATTCTAAGCCTTGTCTCGGGCATTCTTCAGTTTGAAAATAGTCCCTGAAGCTAAAGAGTGGCAGTTCATTTGGAATGAATTTGATGTTGCATTGTTTCAGATGTTTGTTTTTTTTTTTTTTTGCTGAAAGAGCATTCAAAGTAATACATGTAGAGTGTATGGAAATGATATTACTGAGATGGGGCATGTGTGTGTATGTGTGTGTGTGTGAGGGGGGTTATATATATATCTTACATTGTGGGGACCAAGTGTCCCCATAGTATAATAAAAACCTGTTATTTTGATGTTGTGAAGACCGTTTTTTTCAATACAATACAAGGGGAAACTCAGTTTTATTGAAAAGAAACTGTGAATGCAATCCAAAAACTAAAAATGCCAAATGTCTCGTACTTTGTTTGGTTACTTATGGTTACGGGGAGGGCTGGTAGGGGTTAAGGTTGTCATGCTGGAATTAGAGTTTTCTCCAAAGAAAAGAATGGAGAATCTCTACAAAGATATAAATTACAATCCTGTGTGTGTGTGTGTGTGTGTGTGTGTGTGTGCTTGCATGACGCTTGTATGTTTCCCCTGTGTGATGTGGGTTTCCCTCTCTGCCTAACGCCGCGCTCACTCGAGTTGGCGTCTCCTGCCTATAGTGTGTGCACGTGGCGTCCTGTCCGGAGTATTCTCATGCCCTATGCTGCCTAGGAAGGGTCAAAGCTCGTCTCTCTGACCCAGTAGAGGGTGCGTGCTTGGAGAGGAATTGGCTGCGGCATGGAGAAAGACAACTGGTCATTTTTTTGTTTGGAGAACCTTTGTACTGTTGGGATAGTTTTAACTAAGCACTTAATAAGCCAATTGTAAGCCAACTTTTTCTGCCTTTTTTACTTGCTGTTTTTCAAGATTATAATAATAATAATAGTAATAGTAATAATAATAATAATAAGAAGAAGGAGGATGTGTATTAAGATGAGTATTTTTCACAGTAAATGATTCATTAAATTCTATTATTATTGAACTTTGGTTTTCAGTAACAAAGTTAGGACAGATTAATTAACTTGAATTGCTTAAACCTAATCAAATTAGTCTTTAGGTGTTACTCTTATTTGGAAATACTGCCCCTTTCCTGCAGTTAATGTAAAATGTGGTTGTGGACTTCAATGTGTGTGAAGAATAGGACAGTAGGGATCTGAAGTAATTTATTCAGCTCCATCATGAGATGACTGAGATCTTCTCTAATAGCATAAAAGCTCAGCAAAATGTACGAGAAGGAGAAGGCTGGTGAATGATAAGCAGCCGAGAGGAACGGTTCGTATTTTTGCTCTGAGTAGAACACTCAAGTGTATATTTTCAGAACAACTAATGTGACATTACAGAGGTCATTCACTAGTGTAAGGCCATCAAACGTTTTACTATTGATGACCCTTCTTTATTGTATATTTGAGACCATGACAACAAAAGAACACATGGATGAACTTATAATAGAATTTAAAAAGTATTAAAAATCAATGGTGTTACTGTTTAGTGGTTCAGTCTTAATAAAATAACAGTATATTTCCAGAGTAGTCTTCCAGAAAATGGTAGTATAAAAGATTTGTCATTGATATCTGATAATTAATTTTTCATCATAACTTAATAAACGTACAGCACTTAGCTGGCTGTTGCATACCTATAATTCTGAATGTCATACGAAACACACCTGAATGTGTCGTGTTAGTATTATGCACTTAAACGCTATGATTATATATCAGAAATAAGGTAATCAGAAGCTTGTCTGAGGTCCTGATTTAAGTGCATTTTCTGGGTTTAGCCTCTTTTCTATTGACTGCAGTAATTCCTAAATTAGGAGGAGCAATGACTGGCCGACATTCGGGTTTCTATTCGTCTTTAATGAATTCAGCTTCAACGCTTCTTCACTCTCAGCACGATTCTCTGTCATCTGTCTCTCCGGTTGTGTGTGCGGACTGTGATTTCATGCCCAGAAAGTCAAAGCCAGCCATATAAACACCTTCATGTCTCCTGGCTTTTTGTGTATTGGGCAGGAAGGAGAACCTCTGAGAGTTCCAGAGACACGCGAGGGTTACATCTGAATGTGTCCTCCGCAGACGGGGCTGACCTCAGCCCTGCTTCTGAATCAGAGCCGCTCGTCTCCGCAAACTGCTGTCTCTGGAATTCAGGGAAATAATAAAATAAAGGCTGACACATTACCCTGGGGGGCAGGTTGCGTTTGAAAGAGGGGAGCTCTGTTTGTCATGATGAAATCACTGAGATAAATTGTCTGCTTCTGCCTCTGATACAACACGTCTGTCTCTCAGACGGGGCCCTGCTCTTGTCCTCAGTGGTGACTTTGTGTCAATGAATTTATCAGATAACTGGAGGTCCTTCAGAGCATTTTGAGACCATGACAACAGAAAAGTACATGGATGTGCAGAGAGGCAGCGTCAAGGAGGAGTGATTCAGCGCTGAGGTGGAAGGGTTGGTCTGCAACTCTTTATCCCTCATTTGCTGCATTTCTGGCTAACTGTAAGTTCTTCATTCAGTATACCACTGCTTCTGTGTTTTGTGAAACGTTCTGGAACTTTTCTATCAAACAGACATCCACCTCAAAACTGGCTTATAGACCAACGGAACAGATCTGTAATGGTTATTCTGGTGTTTGTAATAGCAGGAGAATCATTTTTGTCTTGTTTAACTTCATTAAGCTTAATTTTTTACTGAGATTATTTTTAGTATTGTCCATATTGGAAGTAAAAAAATACTATAGACGACACATATAATCACTCTATAGTCTCAAAGGTTCCTGGTGTTAGATTCAAACAAACAGAAAATAATTATGGGAACGTCAGAACTAAATTCTTACAGTATATCTGGTTAGTTATGGGCTAATTAGGTTTACTGATGCAAGATGGTCATTTCATTGTTAATTAAAATAGTAATTGTTTATTCAAATAGCAAATCTTACATAGCTCTCTTGACAGATTATGGCATGTTTAACTGTAAAGTAGGCAGAATTTAATGGTCATGAAAATGTTTGACACACACACACATCGCACGTTCTCACTACAGCCTTGCCAGTAATGGCTCAGGTGAACTTTGATCCCAACTCGTGTGCTTCTGAGCGTGGAAGGTCAACCCAGACCTGCCCCATAATGGCAGCCGTTAGTGTGGAAGCATGTTTGTTAGTGTGAGCACCAGAATAAGCATTTGGACGGGCTGTTTCCGGGACATTTTCTGCCACAGGGATACAGCACTTCAAATCCCCGACGGAGTTCTGCGGGGAACGTTGCTGCACTCCAGCTGCAGCATCTTGGATCGGGATTCGGAAGCTGAAGAGGGAATAATGTGTGTTTTTCTGCCTGAGCCTGAAAGTTCTCAGAACTTTGCTGCTGATGTCAGTCCACAAACCTGTCCAAGTATTCCTTACGAAGCAAGAATTACAGACAGGTTCTGTTACAGAACAAGCTTTTTTAATTCAAGTCTGCATTTGCTGATGAATTGGCCTGATAAGAAAAACCCATAAATCATGGTTTTAATTATTTTCTCTCAGAGAATTACCAGGAATGGTTTCCACCTTAGAATATGATGCACAGTTATTGTTTGCCTCAACTGACACCGTCAATACACAAGTGTATAATTAAGGCCAATTCAGGAAAAAGCTTTTATGAAGAAGAGTTTATGAGAAGTAGTTCAATCTATTATCTTTTAAGTATAAATGTCCCCATATCTACCATGCTTGTATGGTGAACAAATTGTGTGTGTACTTATTTATATATAGATATACAACCAGATAAATAATTAAAAAGTCCGCTAGAATACGCTCCTGAAGCTCCAAGCAGACAGGAAAACCAAACATATTGCAAGATGTTACATCAGCACAGCCCTTACTGTGACATTATTTGTGAGCTTCCGTAGAGAGGGACCGCAGAAAATGTCTCAAAATCTGTTAGAGAGAAAGACATCGTGTCCGTATAAGCAAATCTAAATCTCACGGTCTTCCACCGTAAAGTGACTGGTATACATTAAGACCACTGGGCAGGCAAACTGTGTCTGCTAGAGAAGAAGCTAAAATCCTAGCATGGTGTCACATGCAGGCAGGATCTGGAGACAGAGGAATCCGTTTAGTCCCCAGAGGGGGGTGTTTATTCACAGTGAGGCAGAGGTGGGGGGATCTGAAGTCTATGCAGGCCAGGGCTGCATCTGGTTTTGGCGTAAATGTCCGTGCAGTCAGTCAAAGCAGAGCTTCTCTCTCACGTTGCCTTCGTTTGGGAAGATTCTATACCAGTGTTTCTCAGCCCGTTCCTTGGGGACTCGTAGACGGTCCACGTCTTTGCAGAAATGTGGACTGTCTGGCAGGAAGTTGGAAGAGGAGCAAAAACGTAGACCGTCTGGGGGTGCCCGAGGAAGGAATCGAGAAACACGGCTCCGTACAGCTCCGCAGAGAGCCAGCTCGATTGTCTTCAGCTGGCTGTAATAATTGACTGCCAGCTGAGTGTTGCCTGCGTGCCGTCTGGCCTCGTTCCTGCCCCCGTCCCACGACGGCGACGGACCTCTTCAGGTGGTCATGCTGGGTTTTGGATTGGCATGAGTGTCAGCACTCTCCTGATGAACATGTGGCCCCAGTCTGTGCAGCGTCCATGAAGAACCATACAAAAAGACACCTGTACAACAGACATAAAAGAATGCAAATGCACAGGGGAATGTTATTATGATGAGCCAGTGCAGACCCACAGTCGGCCCCATATGGGAATATTTTTACCTGGGATTAATAGGAGACTGATTGAATGCTAGGATTAATAATTAAAGTGACCTGAAATTTCTGGTGCTGCTTATCTTACACACTGGTACTGTATGCAAGAAGGCTGCAGGAATTTCAGTTCCTCTTTTTTTACCTAATAATTTCCTCCTATTTTGCTGCATGATTTTCTTTGCATTTAATTACATTTCTGATTCAATTAACGCTTTTAATTTCTCCATGCCTCCCTGACCAGTTAGATTTCTAAAATTCAACAGTGCCGTAGTATAAACATATACCGATAGAGTATCTCTATCACACAGTGTTTCATTCTGTACTCTTTACAATCACATCTCATACATCATCCATCCATGTTCCAGCTGATAATTCCAGACAGGGTCACAGAGGAAATGACATCCTATGTCATATAAATCGTTATTCTAATCAATGGCATTCATCTGATCGATCTCTGATTTTTTTTTTCTCTTTATAAATTCCTAACGATGGTTAGAGATCTTGTAAACACACGAAAAGTGTTTGGATGTGATGTTATGTGACTCGGTTTGAAAAACGCAAAATATAAATGCTACTGGTTTTTGCGTGTTCATCTTCGTAAGTCACCCAAACTTGGCTGGGCTGGGGGGGGTAACTCCTCCCTTGAGTATTTCCTTTTTTGCTCTCCCCTAATTCACACGAGCCCCCGTCTGAAATGATAAAGTGGGAAACAATGCCGAAGGAACTCAGTATTCAGGGTGAAAAGGATGACAGGGAGTGAAATTAGGAGATAGAAAAAGGCATAATTCATTTTGTTAATTGTTGAGATTATCGCCAGTTTTGCTCGGGTTGTTGGCGACGGTGGACGGCCTGTTCTTTTAAGAGGCACAGTACAGCTGCTCTTTAGCGTTCATTGTTCTCTTTAAAGGGCACTTTATGGCGATAAGGATCCGCAGTTTTTGTTCTTCGATGAAAATATGAAAATGGAAAGAAAAGGCTTTCATTTTTCTAGCTTTTCATCGTTTGTTTGGACACTGACAAGCAGAACGGCGTGTTTATCAGCCTTACAGTGAGACACCAGAAACTTATTAAAAAGTTAAGCTGCATGCATTTCTCTTCATAATGCATTGGTTGCCTCTTTTCCACTGCATTATTTGCAGTATTTACATTGCACATATGTGTCTTAGGAAGACAAATGAAATTATGTTTAAATTTGTCTTCACATTGGTGTAAAAGTATGATATTATGTCAGTCAAAGCGTATTAGCTGACCGTTTCAAAACCTCGGCTAAAGTCAGCCCAGGACTTGGAGTAACCATACAATATACCCATGAAAATCTTTCACTTGACCACTAGTACTCCTGCTATGGTCAATCAATACCTCATTGACTTTTTTTTAACTAATTAAATGAATTAATTGAACTGGCGGGAAATGTAATGAATACATGGAAAGTCTGAGGTGACCCTGAGGAACTGGAATACATGAGTAGATTGGACGGTTACTGGAAAATACTGGGGAGCGGATTCGGAGAGGTTTTGAAATGGCCAAGCTAACACATTTTGACAAACATAAAATCATAGTTTACACCAACATAAAGATAATTTAAACAATTTTCTTTGGCAGCTTAAGACTTCTGCACAGTACTGTGTATATATAGTAAACCAATGCTAAAAATAGCAAAAAGCTTATCCTACTTCTGTGTGGTACTTAAGGCTAGCTAAGGCGTCGCATAATTGAATCCAAACCAAATAATAATCAATCTGTTCTCACATGTGAGCCCAGCTATCGGACCTGGAAAAAAAACTCGACTCTGTCACGGTGCTTTCTGTAAGGATGAAGTGGTGAACCAGCACTTATGGGGCTATAAATTGTGAGTATGTAGCATACGGTCCTCGTGGAAAAATTTCACTTGCATCCGAGGTATTTCCATATGGGGCGAAAGATGGAGGGGACATGTGGTTTGAATCTGTGCTCTTTAGCCACTGGCAAAACAGAGCTTTGTTCTGAAAGACCCACATTAGCATTATCATAACATCAAGATCCTGTGATTAACTGCCATGGTAACAGGGGTTAATCGCAGCCTTATAGATGACCCACGCATGGCAAATCTATTCTAATTTAACAGTTATTTATGATTCTTATAATAACCAATCTAGTGGTTATTTACGGTATTTACAATATCTAATCTAGTACTTCTTTAATATAATGAACTTTAGGAGTTTCTGCACAGAGGGACAGAGAGAAATCTATATTATGGGCATTAGAGTTTACATTACTTAATGTAGTTTACTTAATGTAATTTTGTTTGTTCTGTTATAAATGTGAATAAATTTTTTAGGTCGATTTGTTATTGCAAACCTTTTTATTGGTTTTAAGCTGCATAGACAAATTTGCTAAAAATATGGCTGCAGCTCAGTAATAAGGCTAAAGAAACTGCTGCTATGAACAAAAGATGCCAAGTGATTTCTTCCTGTTCTGTGCATTCAGAATATACTTTCTAACATTAACAGATGCTCACCTGTTAAACGGCCTTTAATTGTATCTTAAAATGCTGCATGATGATAGTTTAAGAACATGCAGCAGGCAGCCGGTCTGAGGCTTCTGAGGGTCTATTCTCTTCGAAATCACGTTGATCAGCTGCATGACCTTCCTGTTCCCGCAATTGCCTTTCACCACTGCTGTGCACCATGGACTGTAACCTTGTGACCATGACAGTTTACATGGGTATTTGTGTTCACTGTCAGCTGGACATGGGAGCTGTCAGATACACGTGACAATTCAAAGGCCTCGTGTGTCCGCTGTTTGCAGTGCATGTTCTGAAAAGGCACAGCTTATTCCCATACTCTATGTTCAGTGCTCCGTAATCATGACGATATGAACGCTAGGCTATCAAAGGGCTCACGTACCGTAAGGTGATTTATGGCTGTGATGGAAATTAAAGCGAATGACACGCTTTACGTTTTTCTCATTTTCAACTGGACTACATCCGGTCTGAGTCTTGAGTCTTCAGTGTCCAAGCAGTGACAGCTAAGGCTTAGAATGACGCCCCAGAACATCCTGATTCCGGCATCACGTGAAAGAGCTGAGGATCAGCAGTTGAATTACATTTAACCTTTGGGTTTAGTCCATGACTCCACCATTGAGTTTGATAATATTGTACGGTGTGCTTTGATAATTCAGCACTCATGGACTTGTTAGGGCGGCAAACTGATTCGTTTCATTCTGTTCATTTCCAGCCATAGAGCATTGTGATGCTGCTCTCCGCTCGCCGCAGTCACCCTGTGCTGTAATTCACGGAAATTGATCCCATGAAACCGTAAGAGTCCAAAGAAGACGCTTTGCCAAAAGCGGACTTGAAATAAAACTTTTATTCAGGAACCAACAGCATCCACAAAAAGTTTCCTGTGGGGGCGAGACATCATATCATTTCTCTTCACAATTTAGTCTGGAATTTTCCATTAATAAACTGTATCAGTGAGGAATCTGGGACCACTTCCTCTGTGCAATCCCACTGCGACTCACAGACTCAAGGCCTAGAAAATCTAACAGAAGCAGCTTCTGAACACCCTGTGAATGGCTTATTCTTCCCCAGCTCCGCCCCCAGACTTCAGGGGGCGCCATTGCACATCAAGGGGCTATTTCAGTTTGGCGACCAATGAATCACTTGGATCTTCAAGAGATCCGAGGCCTTTCACTCTCGTTCACCAGGTTACAGCCTTGTTCATAGGCGATGTGTTTTTTTTCGTCACCTTCACATCAATAGCCGTTTACTCATGTTCATGTCAGCAAGCATGTGGTCTTGCCATAACGTCATAGTCAAGTCAGGACAGGACCGCCTCCGAGATGATATCTGATCAGGCCTGACTGTGAAAGGCAATAACAAACACAAAAAAACACAGGAAATATTTCCTGTGTCATTGCTAACACTGTCCAGCACACAAAGGATTTAATAGTGACTCACGCATGTGACTCCCAAGCTGCTGGGGTCAAAGGTCACTGTCCCCCCCTGGGCAGAACTTGCAGTTCCTAATCCTCAGTGCTTTTGGAGACAATTCAAAGGGAATAACTAATAAGTGACCATATAAACCGATGAAGCACTTTTTTTTTTTTTGTTTGTTTATGGAAAACATTTTACTGTCTTGCCAGAGGGTCTCGTCAACACAAAAAATGCATGACACACACTTACCGGACGTGTAATGAGATGCAGGAGTCAACCGGCTGGGCAGCCCTACGTCGCGTGTGTCAGGTCAGAAGCTTGGACTCGGTAATCGGAGTGTCGCAGACATGCCCTTACTCTGTAATGTCAGGGTGTGCTCTTGTGGACTTTGGATGTTCTTCCACGCCTAAGAGAATCGGGGGTCACGTCCTGATCCACCATCTACACGCAAAGTACTCTTAGCAATACTGATGTTAGGAATCAAAATACAAAACAAAAAGACATTCCTTCATGCATTACTATGCAAGAGTCTTAGACAGTCCAAAAAAATGTTGAAAGCTATTTATCTGGGTAATAAGTGCATATTTGCTCAGAAAAAAACACCAACATTGGAATAATAACAGTAAGAATTTCTTCTGTTCTCCAAAAAGTTACTGATATCTTGTTGCATGGCTGGAAGAATAGCGCATTGTTCCCAAACCTCTCCTCAGGGGCACCTCAGCCATCCCATGTGTTTGTTAAATTTCAGCACCAGCGGATTTAATCAATTAACTGAATGAATTAAAACAGTGAGGTATTGATTAACCAAAAAACACGGTCTTGGATGGTTGATGCAAATACTGGAGAGAGGATTTGAAATGGCTAAGCTGATAAAATTGGCAGACTCAGTATCATAGTTTTGCATCAACAGGCAGATCTTTTAAATAGCATTTTCTTTGACTGCCCATGACGTTTTCATATTACTGTAGGTGATATTTCAACCAAATAGTGAAAAAAAACGTATAATACTTGTATACTTATAAAAAAACATGTTACCTGGAGGTTGGCCAATTTAATGCAATTAATGTGATAATTAAAAAACCAAATAAGCTAAAAACATTCAATTGTTTTATTAACATTTACATAAATTGTATGTTATTTCATATCAGATGACATGTTAGAAACAAGTACAAGTAAAAACAATTACAAAATTGTTATTTTGAATTCCTTAGCTGTCATTTGCATTTCATATTCGCAACATCATTATGATAGACAAGTTTTTAACTGAATCTTAAACTCAGCTAACTGAAGGAGGCTGGGTATGTTTTTGCAGACAAGGCACATTCTTCCAAAAATGTCCATAAATGTGCCTCGATGTATTTTCTCTCGCTCTGTTTATGCAAGGATGCTTGTACAGTTACAAGCGACCATTAAACAGCTCGGAAAGTCATTGCCAAAACATCGCAATCTCTTTTGGATAGCGTCCCGAGGTTTACTAAGCTGCATGTCTGCTTTTAATCAAAACTAAACAGCCAGACCGTTTCCCAAGCCCGAGAGATACTCTGTGCAATTTGCAGGAAGTCGCTATGCGAGGGACGAAAGCTGTGGAGATAAACAGATGAGACAGAGGAGCTGCAGCGCAGCGGTGCTGAGCGTCGGGGGCGAGAGGTGGGCTGGGGGGGGGGAGGTCCCACGGCCGGGATCCGGGCGTCTTGACAGGCTGCACCCAGCGCTGCTCCTCTGAGGGGCTCAGTGTCAGCAAAATCCTAATGTGATCAAGATGGAGACTGTCTGTCTTTGGGCTTCTGCCGCTCTGCGTTTGTGCGGATCTGGAGGCTTGTCAGGAAAGGTAAGAACAAAGATTGCTATCAACTTTGCACATTGATATGAAAATCACTTCGTGGGAAGGCTCTTGTTTCACTCAGGATTTTGCATACTGTGCAGCCCAGCTAACTGGCATATTACTTTGATTTCTCACAAGAGTCTGAGTCTGCTTCTGCACTGCTTGTCAAGCTCATTTCATGCTGGCTATTCATCAGGTTTTCAGATCTCAACTGATGAGCACTCTTAGGTCAGAAGCCTTCATGCACATGCCATGTTTTGCTTAAACCTTTCGGTTAAAGTACCTGTTTACTGCAGCTCTCATTCATTGGTTCAATATATAGAATTTACTGTAGTGTCAGTCCATAATATTTCTTTAATCAGGTGCAGCTGTACCTTTCTGTACGGTTTAGCTTTATGATCCTTTTATACGATGCTTAAGAATCTCTGTGGCTTGTCTCTAAGATTCAGCTCTCGGACGCAGCTGTGCAGTTGATGTTCCTGCCTTAATTTCTAGTGTATCACATATTCCCGAGACACGCCTTGCTCAGAAATGACTGTCCACTGTCTTCCCAGCCTCGAATCTGTTGTCACCGCCGCAGGCTGTCCCTTCTGGTGGTCAAGTCAGTGTCAGTCCAACTAGGCAGCCCATCATGGGCAGAACAGAGTCCTGACAGCCACCCCTCCCCCAGCTCGGTCCGCAGAGCTGTAACCCAGGACACCCAGCCCAGATTATTATGGGCTATAGCTGCTCATCTTCATCCCAAGCCCTGCTCTGGAGTGCTGGCTTGAGCCGTCAGGGTGGACAGGGTCATTAACCGCCCAGCTGAAAAAAAGAGAGAGGACTTTCCCAACCTCATCTTTCGTTCTGTTTTCAGTTTTAATTTTAAATAGCCTAAAAGTGCTTGAAATCACTTGCACTGAGAAGAAACCAATTCCAAAGATCAGGAACACATCAAAAACGAGAAAAATACTATTACTGTGTAAATGAACAATATAATATATTTTGTATGTTTATTATTTATCTCGGTTTTGGCAGTAAATTTGCTATTTCGTGGCAGTTTAATCCAAGATGCATTGTATTAATTTTTGAATTACTTCTATGACATTTGTAAAGTGCAGTGACCTGTTTATTTATGCTGTATCTACCCATAATAAATATTCTTAATTAGATTTCTTTAAATCTTATTACATTCCCAGGTAGTAACTCAGTCCTGTCATCTCTTTTCTTGGGTACAAATGCACCAGTGTAATTCTCGCGCTCTTTCTAGTGGTCTGACCAGTAGAGATTAACGGTGATTGGGCAGCCACATCACAGTCGAGTTTGATTATTTAAGGACTTTGCTAAAATTATACTGTCAAACTCATTTTACAGGCTTCAGTGTCCCCCCCCCCCCAACAAATCACTAATTCCTTTTAGAAGTATATTACTAAAGTAGATCAAATATTTTCTCATGGAAAACATTTTTTTCTTGACTTTGTGATGGAATGACTAACTGAACTAATTTTTGAATGCATTTCTGAGGTTTTGATAATTCGCTTTTAATTTTATGACGGTCCATCTGTATTATCTAAATATCTTTTAAGTAATTGCTGATTATTCTCTTACAGTCAGTTCCAGAGATAGAAGGCCAGTTTGACCAGTGTTGAGTTTGAACTGGACCTCATGAAGTTTATATGACCTACCAGACAATGCCAGTCATTTGACCAAAGAAGTCATCTGATCAGTACTGGATCTGAACTGGACCTCATGAAGTTTGCATGAAGTGCCGTTGGACGTCAGGTCAGACATGCCAGTTACCACAAGGAAGAGGAGCTGGGAAGAGCATGTGACTGGGAGGACTGGGCTGCAGTACAGCTTCGATGATCTGGATATCATTTGCTGCTATGGAATTACACATCAGGACATTAAGTCTGGCCGTGCCTTGTCCCACTCTGGCCACAGGGAGAGATGCGTCTCAATGCCGGAGTGCCGGAATGGGATACGGGACCTGACCTCAACTCCGGGTACAGATGAAAATGCCAACTACCCAGAAGAGGGCTGCTGTGCAGCCATGGAAAGCAGAGGGGAGATACCGGCCTGTGTTTTACACATTTGTTCCAGTGACCCCGACAAGGGTACTCAGCGGGGGGGCATAGATAAAGATAAAGACAACCCTCCCATAGTGAACCAGCGTGAAGCTACAGGCCAAGACCACATTAGCGGCTCCCAGAGCGATGAGCAGAAAGGGAAAGAAAAACCGAAGCAATCTGATAAAGGGGGTCTTATCCTGCTCCGGGCTTCCATGGGGGCGTCTGGCCTGCAGGAGAAGGAGGAGGCATGGAGCCACGTTGACATGTCTTCAGAATGCGACGTCGGTCTTCTGGACCATGTCGGTCTTGCCAGTCCTGGTAATTCTCCAGCTGATGCTGATGTTCAGGGTGATGCCGTTCAGGGTGATGCTGGTCATCAGAATTTAGCTGAGTGTCAAGACAATGTGTGCCCACCTCGGAGTAACGGAGACACAGAGTTGCCTAATAAGCTCAAGGAAATTTCCACAGACGAGCCAAGTGAATGTCAGAATGGGGATTCTTCAGAGCAGGCGCTTCTTACCCAGAACACAGAGCTAGAGTCCAGCAGGAATATATTGAATGAATCCAGTATAAGTGAGGAAATCACAGGTGCAGACTCAGCAGATGATATGATCAGTGAAGTGATATGTTCTGCAAAGGAGCATGGCCAAAGGCAAGAGGAATGTGACACTGCAGGTTCCGGCAGTGAGACTGGGGAGTTCTCTGCTTCTCAGGAGGTAGATGGAAAAATTGCGAGGAGTCATAGTGAGGCATCGGGGATGGAGTTGATCAGACGGGGTCCGTCTTTTGGTGATGTGGACTTTCCGTGTACCCTGGGAGGTGGCGTCATGGATGTGGATGAGGATACTGCCTGTGTTGAGGGATGTGAGAGAATTCAAACTCCAGATGTGAGCAATGAGTCAGGCGCTCTTAAGGCCGAAGATGTAAAACTGCGGCAAAGGCAGGTAAGCTGTTCCCCAGTCTTACTAAAATAGGTCACGCTGTCAATGGACTAGCCCACCTTCGATGTGTTTTATTTTCGTACCGGATGTCATCTTGAATTAAAATATCATCCTTGAGAAATGTATTAAAACTGACCACAATGCACCATTATTATCATGAGAGTCACTCAAAATACAGACAAATTTTTGGCACATTTTAGAAGAGATGCAATGGATGTGTTTAAATTAGTTTCTGTGAGACCTTTGCTGGTAATGATTCAGTGCCTAATCTACAATCACTGATCCTGTCAGAATCATATGCTTAAAGGGTCTTATTAAGGAGGCAAAAATTACTCAGCCGTATTTACACAAGTCCATATGGACTCCAGAATAGACAGGAATTTTAGGGCAATTCCTTACATTTATTCACTATTGTCTACGCTAGCAGTTATGATGTTCGTAAAAGATAGGGTGGGGTTTCAGAATTTGGGACGTTTAAAGTATTTAAAGCATTTAAAGCA
>JAABNX020000017.1:12472335-12491087 GCA_015163995.2 Mormyrus lacerda | reverse complement strand
TTAAAAATGTTACAAAAAACCACATGCTTTCAAAGGGTGTCCTAATTTTTTCACATGACTGTATATATATATATATATGCAAGTGGAAGCAATGCTTTAACAATCATAATCAAAGCTAAAGGCTAAAGGCGGTCCAACGAAATATTAAAGTGTATGCTTGTTTTTGGTCAGACAATGTATATCAGAGATATCCATGAAATTCCAGTACATATGTGATTCTTAGAGTTTGAAGCCACCTTAGGCTTTTAAAAAGGCTTTGTATTCAATAGCATCAGCTCCTCTGTAGCCAACATGAGCATATTTTGAAACCGTAGCCCCCGGTCCACTCAGATTTCCCCTTTGGGTGGCGCCAAACCTTGTGGCTGTGACGGTAAAACTGCCATGTAGCTACTGTACTGCATCCTAGCGACAGTATAAGTAAACAAATCAGAATAACAACGTAACCTGTGCTTGCGACCCTCCCCGCCCCCCTCCCTCCTTCCAGGCGGCTAATTGGCAAATAAGACTGTAAGAATTTACAGGGATGAATCACCAGATGCCCACAGAGGCGCCATGAGAACCAGACCCATAATCATTCATAGTCAGGTCATCATTATAGTGAGGCTTTTTAAGACTGGTGGAAACATCGGAACGTTACTTTATTTAATTTTATTTAGCAGGGACTTTTATCCAAAGTAACATAGCAGATTCAGATGATCCAAGGAGTAATGAGGGTTAAGTGCCCAACCCCAAAATCACCCTGCTGACCCAGGGATTCGAACCTGCAATCTTCCTATTACAGGCAGACCATCCTAACTTGCTAAGACTCACCCAAAAGTGACTCCGGTGGGACTCGAACCCACAACCTTTGAATCCCCCCTCGAGTATTTGACTAGAAGTCCAATGCGCTATCCATTGCGCCACAGAGCCACCTGCGTTTGTGTTTATTAATGCCTATCTATCCATTCATCTCCGATAACTGCTTCTCCATTCCTGGGCCACAGTAAGCCTGTGTCCCCCCCCCCTAAGCAGTGCAGACCACAAGGGGACGCTATGTGGGTAGGATGCCAGTCCACTACAGGGCAATGGAATAATATGAGTAGTCTAATTGCCTGTCTGAAAATACCCTGATCTGAAAATATACTTCAGGCAAACAGAAGTGAAGAAGATCCCATTAAGGTTCCCATTAAGGTTCCCCCTGGCCCACTGGCCCATGCTCAGGTGTTTAAGGTTCTTGCTGCAGATCTTAAATTACTCTTACTCTCTCCTTACTCTCTTGCCGTCTTTCACTCTCTTTTCTTTTCATCCTCAAATCAATTTACCACATTTCTCCTCATCCATGCAGAACAAATTAAAAAACGCATGACTTGGATGTTGGCCAGCACTCTCTGTGGTTTATATTTCAAGATTTTTTTTTTTGTCTCGTTCCTTTTATGCCAAAGAAAAGCAGCTTGGCTTCACCTCTCATCGTTTCATGCCATGTCATAAATCCAATATCAAAAATCCGATTCTACACTCCATTCATATGAAACATGAGTCTAGTGGAGTTATTGCATGAAGACTCTGAAATACAAAGATTGACCTATTTCACTGTTCTCAACATACTTTGTTTTTTTTTTACTGTTTTTACTGAACTACCACAGATTTTTATTATATTGCTTTGTGTTTTCATATTGGATAGGTTACTTTACAAGTTCACTGAAATTTCAGGGAAAATACAGCTTTCAACGTCCATAATATTCCCGAGGTTTTATTTCTCATAGGCTTGTGTTTGTCATGTACCTGATATGAGAGATAGCATACCATCTTCAAAGGGGTGATTTTTTTCACCTGGTTTTCCATAATTTGGTGTCATTGCCGCAGCTTATCAGTGGAGCTTCTGAAAGATCCCTGACTGGTCTGCCAGGCTGTCGTTAGCTCTGTTATACTGTATCCTGCAGCAGACACATTAATTGGAGGATGTGGGATTATTATCTGACCTGTATAGAAAGTTCCATGACTACAGAGTCTATTTCTCCTTAATATACTACATCCACCTTTCAATTTTAAATCACATGTGATCCTTGTGAAACTTTCACCATCCAAATAGTTTTCAGTTCAAGAATTTTTTTTCCCCCTTCGTTTTCTATGTTTTTTTTTTTGTTTTTTTTGGAATTTGCCAGGAAAATCTGATAATAATCAGCATCTGAAACGGCGCAAAAAAGCATCACGCCGAAGAGCAGAATAATGAGCTGCTAGCGTATAAATTAAAACGGGAACCCCCATCTCCCGGTTCCACAACGCTGACAGCGTGAGTCTCCACCATAGCCGGCGAGCAAGTGACAGGTCTCAGACGAATCTCAGAAGAGGCACACTGTCTCTGACCCCAACTCATTCAGTGCGATGAATTATGTAAAACTCATACAAGTCAGGCTGTTAACTAGCAAAGGCATTATACTTCAGGAAACCAACTACAGCATGGATGCAGACAGAGGTAAAAAAAAAAATAATTACAGTTAAAAGTACCGAGTATTACAGTATAAAGAGTACCGAGATTCAAGCAGAGAATGTGGTCAGAACCATTAACTGCTTTGATACAGAGCAGTTTTCAAACGTGCAAACTGCATTTAGCTACTCATTAGCTACATTAATAATTATTATTATACAAATTATCACAACATAAATGCGGCTGGTAAGGAGGGAAGATCTAGCCAGTCATTATTTCCAGGAGAAAGGTGACGGAGCTTGCGTGCAGTGCTTACAAATCCATCAGGAAGGAGATCATCCCAGCATCCATGCTCTCCCAACCCTTGACAGGAACAATGGAAATAGCATCGCTTTGTTTGGCTCTGCAGAAGATATTAAGGCCACGCCCAGGTCCCGTAGGATGCGTCCCTACAATACGGCAGAGGAAGCGGGGGCTGGAGCCCACAAGGCCGCGACCTGGGCTTTAATTAGCGTCAGCGTGAACACAGAGCCGTCCTGTCTGTGTCCTGTCTCTGTCCTGCTGCATGGCCGCATGCAAACAAGTCTTCAGTGGCAGTGAAAACATCCCCCATCCTTTTAGGATGGGATGGCCCCCATATTAACCCCAAGTAAAGGTCATACTCCAGCTTGAACAGAGATATTTAGCCTCATGATTATAATTAGACGGAAGCTGAACTGGAGTCTTACTGGAGTAACTCCGTGATTACGACCTGCGGCAAGCTGACTCCAGGGATGAACTCCAGGTTTCTCACTCAGTCATTCAGAAAGCGTGTGGTGTCACAAGCGTTATTGCCACCACATTAGTGGAAAAGGGGGGGACGGGGGGGGCTCACGAGCTGCTAGCCTTTTAGTACCCCGACTAGTAAACAGAGATACGCTAAAGCCAGACTAACCTGGTTCTGCTCCACTGCACAGCTGGAATGCATGCAAGACAATGGATTCAGAAACGGCACGGGGATGGATGCTGTCAAGGTGTATCACTCCTGCCATATTATGTATGTCCAGTCTACTGAAATAAGCACTATCTGCAGACATGTTCTATCCGGATCAGGATGGGTTTTGTCACTTCAGATTAGCTGGTTTGGTACATTCACCAACCCGGAAGCTGTTTGAGTCTTGTGGTCGTCTGACATGACTAGCCTTGCTGCTATCTTAGCTGGCTTTTTTGTGGGCATAGGAAGCATCTACTGGGGTTAGGAAGGGGGGGGGGGGGTCTCTCTTCCCTGGGGCTATGGGGGCCGCAGACTGCCCTCGTGCTCCTCGTCCCCCCATTCACCCGCCGTCCCGTGTGGCTCCTCCGTTCTGACTACAACAGACGTCTTTTGTTCTCAGTGTCTCAGTACCGGGGGCCTGAAGTATCACCACAGGCCACTCAGTTGCAGCTTGTTCATGCCAGGCTTCCGTAAAAATTTAAATAATACGACTATGCAGTGCGTTGTGGGTAATGTTCTATGTTGTAGTAAGTCAAACAAAAAGGCTAATGAGAGAATCCATTAAATAAATAAATAATATGATCCCATTACACAATACACAGCCAATTAAGCCTGCCTCTTTGTTATCTTAAACCGTCTTCTTGACCTAAATTGCGGACACGTTGGCTATTTGTCTTTTTGGATGATATTCCGGGCTGAATTAATAGTGAAGGGGTTTTGCTCTCAGCCGCTGGGGTCAAAGCAGGGAAGAAGCCAGCCATGGGTATAAATGACCAGTGAAATCTTCTATTCAGACCCCGTTCAGCCAGAGGGTTTGGCAAGAGGAGGCAGAACAGGATACCAGTGTTTTTAAAGTAGGGACAATGTTGGGCCTTAAACAATGCACTCAAACCAAACAAACAAAGTGTGTAACTTGCTTTCATAATCAATGAGGTTGCAGAAAAAAGGAAAGGAAACTGTTTCACAATATCTCCGGGTCTAAGCGCCTTAGTACCAATGTCTTACTGCCAGGCAGATGTTTCCCAAAAGCTCCTGTTTGCAACTTACATAGTCAGATCCAGTCAATTGCATGGTTCCAACTATGTAAATTGCTAACAGTTAGCAACAATGCTATTGGGAAACATGCCCTAGGGTAGTTAGGAGTGGAGAACAGGTAGGATTATCTGTGTCAAGGAGGACACTCTGAGCGAGGACAGGAATTGTGACCTACCATTTCAATCTAAAGGACACGGATTTCTCTTATGAACTGTGCTCTTGCTGTGTGCTGACTGGTCAGTATCCTATATTCATGCATATTTCTCTGATGTTAATGTGAAACAGCTGGATGAGTCTTTCAGTCACAGAAACATACCAGTCAAAGCACAAGAAGAACTGACCTGTTTAGCCAAAGCACAAAAGCCTTTTGGTGGTAAAGTAGTTTGTAAAGCCTGAAGCAGCTCTTAGTCTCCTCCCTGACACGGATTAGCTGGTCAACCTTAAGAAAAAGGGACAGAGAGCACAAGACAGAGTCACAATTAAGGGCACAAAAGGCTAATTTAGGAACGTAACACTGTCAGTACCAAGCTTTACACCTAATTGCCCTGTGGCCTCTACTACGAAGCGGGGTTACTGGCTTATCGGGGTAACTTGTCGGATTTAAGGTAGTCTGGGCATAATGTAAGCGAACGAATATGAAGTCCATTTAAACGGTGGTACCTTAAATCCGACAAGTTACCCCGATAAACCAGTAACCCCGTTTCGTAGTACAGGCCACTGGTCAGCATATAAAAGATGGATTTAAGTCCCATTTCTAATTTCCGTCCATAACATTCTTTTTTTAAAAAATGTATTAACATTACCAGTAATACATACGTGTACAGAATCGCATTTTCACTTTAGTTCGTCTTTATTAATAGCCTTATTTGCCTAATCGAGTTCAAAGCAACGATTTGTGACATCGTTTGGTTCAATTGCGCTTGCATGGTTTTGATATAAGCTTCGGAAAATTATATCACTCTTGGCACCGCCACTTAATGTGAAATCGCATTAAATTCTGTTGCTAATTCGCATCCAGCAGGACTTCGCAATTACAGCGATGAATCGGCCAGGCATTGTAATTCCATATGAATCTGATTTATACGGTGCATGTGGCTGGGTGTCTCCGTTATCAGGTGTGTGTCGAGGAAGGAGGTGGAGCCCCGCGATGCTTCTCCCTTCCCCACCCGTGTCGTTCACATTCCACATTGGGGCAACTGCGCCAAATGGTCACCGGGATCGTGTCCCACAAAGCGTCACGTCCGCGGGAGAAATACCGGGGCTTCAATAAAATGACGTGACGGTGGAAGGACTTCGCTTGCAGTCTGATCTGTTTTCAGCGTTGCTCCTGCTAAATGTCTCCTTTATGATGGATGGAATGATTGTCTCGCGTTGATGTTGGAATAAACCGCTTTTAGTACGCCTGGGATTACTTTATGCACGGAACAAATATTGTATCACAGCAATGATCTTAACAAGTGAGTATATTTAAAAAAGCAGTTTTTGTCTGTTACAAATATTTAAGTTATATGTTTTTAGTTACTAGAAACCTGCATTGCTAGTGTACGTGCAGATCTGTGAATACTGGCGATTTCCCATCACTTATGGAAGAGAGGTTCATCACCCTCCGAATTAACCTGCCTGAGGGTGGATAGGGATCATGGAAAGCGAGGGTACATTAAGAAATGCAAACCAATACAGTAATGCGTGACTGCTGGGGTAGAAGAACTTTACAGTGAAGATACTATATTAAATAATGTGTTCTGGTGGCATTAATGATTAACACTGTGCCTTAATTGCATCTTGAATTGTTTCATTTGCTGAATCTTGTTTGCGGACATGCTTTGCATGCTTTGTGCGTGTCTGCCCTTTGGTGATGTACTCTCTATTTAGTGTTGAGTGTTTTTTTTTTATCTGCAGCTAAACTAGTTGTGTATAACCGTGTTTGTAGCTGGCTGGAGATCACAGGGGGGTAACTTGTGCAGCTTGTGGATCTGGGGGCGAGCGGAGCAGTGTGGAAGTGGGCTCGAGGGTTATAAGTGCTGGTTTTAACATGCCTCACAATCACCTGAGAGATTCAGTCACTGCTCAGCAATGGTGTATCAAGGGTCAGTCACCCCCCCCCCCCTCCCTTCCCCGACCTTTGTGTTCAAAGACAGAGATTGTCAATATGTCGGAATTCCAGATTTCCTTGGCTCTTCAGTATGATGGGACGGTCTTCAAAATTTATATCCATGGCTGTTTTATCTCTGCTGCTGTGTGATTGTATGTTCTTCTTACAGCCACCAGCTTAAACAGCATGATCTCAGACCTTTAAGAGGATCTTTACGAAATGCTACGTGACAATGTTCAGGGCACCGTGTTCATAGCTACCTCCTTAATGTAACATAATAGCATAACAAACCATTAAGTTTGGATCATTTGCAAGGAATTATACCTGGGGGTATTCACACACTTTTCTGGCGAATATGAGAGGACCTTTATATGAACATAACGTTCCCTTGCAAAGGAAAATACTGAATCTAAATCCTTCTGTGGTTCACTGAACTCTTTGAAGGCACCACCCTAAGTCATCGTTTACACGCATAACCTGTCGTGATTCAAAGACATTTCATTGGGCCGCGGTGCGAGTGTGTGCATGTGCCCATGCAAGTCAGCCTGGCCAAGCCTGGCATGGGTCTAAGTGTGGCCTCAGATAAATATTGGCCCCCAGTGGGGAGAGTTCCTGCGTCAGGAAGGAGTTGTGGGCTGTTGGGGGACACAGGGGGTGCAGAGTGATTTTAGGTGCTGATCATGGGAATATACCCTGGAATACGGGGGGACCCACAATTTTTTATGGCAGCAGTACTGGTATGAAAATGTCCATACTTCAGAATTGCAGTATGAATATGTGTGTGTGTGTTTTTTTTTTTTTTATACGTGTAATTTTTTTTTTTCTTTAGCAAACTGGGGATCCATTGTGATGACTCGTTTGGAGAATGGCCTTGAGTGGGCACCTTTAACGGCAGTGGAAACTTCTAGAGTTCTGCTCCCCTGAACATTTGTAGCCTCGCAGGCGTTTTTTGTCAATCTGGGCTTGAGCATGACGTATTTCCAGCATTCTATGCAGAGCCCAGGAAGGCGTCAGGAACTTGACTGATTCTGTTACCCAATTCCTGTTCCCTCTTATCTATCACAGTTTTTACTATGTATTCCTGATAAAGTTTTTTTTTTACTGTCATTATGTTGAATGGGTTTTTCAGCAGCTAACTATTATTGCTAGCTCTCTTTCCTAAGTGCCCTCTTAAATTCTATAAAGGACTATGTGCTTTTAGAGATGATTAGTCTTTTTTCCTGCTTCAAAAGTCTCCAGAAGTCCACAGTATTTGGCTGACTGCCCTCCACTTATTTTAGCCAAAGAATTATAGTATATTTCAAACCTTCACAATTGCCGGACGATTTTTTTTTTTTTTGAGTTGGCAGGTCTGCTATCTGGCCTTGAGAGAAATGGGCAGGGTCGCAGTACAGGACAGTCTCGTAGAGTAAACAACTTCACACGTTTCCTACCAATGAGAGAAGGGAAATGAGGTCACTTGACGTCCCTGGAAGTCTGTAGACAATACAGCAGCACCCCCCCCCCCATACTGCACAGGCTGATCCTGAGGGGTGCTCGTTCGCTCACGTTAGCGTCCTTTCTGTGCTGCCGCAAGATTCCGCCCGCAGCAGCACTACCGACACTCTCTAGAGGGAACAACCTGGCAGAAATGTGATAAACTGCACCCTTGTTTAGTCTAACATGGCTTAAATGAAGATCTCCCTTGAAAAAAAGGCTGACAGGTGCAGTTCCTAAACCGTGTTGTGTTGATCAGTGATGCAGTGCAGTGATCTGACTTATAGCTGATTTTATTCTACTTCTTCTCAGTGGATTTCTGGATTTCTTGCTATTAGATCCATCTGCATGTGCCAAGGAACCGTCGTCCTTACTAATGGCACAACAGAAGGCCCAGATGTGTGATCGTTTTAGGCTGTCTGTGCTTCCGGGATGTGGCCTCTTGGTGCCTGTCTGTCATGAGCATTATTGGGTGTGATTGGCTACATTGTTAGGGATGTCATCTACGTTTCTGTACTTTTCATGTGTGCATGTATTTTGGATTTGTCAGATTTATGGGGCTGAGAGGACTTTTCAGAATTAAAGATATGGATATATGGCGCGATAACAGTTATTTTAATATGTTTCCGTTTGACTTTACTGGAAATTAACTGACCACACAGTTCATTGCTCTGCTCTCTTTGTTTTATACACCATCGTGTTTTTATTTTGGTACTAGCATGTGATCGTCACAGGTGGTCATTTCTTTGGGCCATCTGGCAAGTGCTTGCAAAGTGCACCGTGTTGACTCATTCCAGGCAGGTTCAAGGGCAGCTAGGGCCCCTTAAGGGATGGTCTATGGTCTGTGTACAGGGACAGATGTAAATGCGTCCAAAGCACACAAATCCATCCAGCCTCACTGTTTGCTCTCCTCTCCATCACACCCTGACCTCAATGGTCAAAATAAGCCTTTCTTCGCGTCCATCCATCCTTAGTCTAAACACTTATCCTTGTCAGGGTTGAGGGGCTTTTCTGCATATTTGCTGGTGAACTGAGGAAGGTTTCCACATGAAGTAGAATGGAATGAATTGTGTTTTTTTTTCCTCAATTATCATTAAGTGAAATAGGCTTTTCCTGACAGGAAAGAGACATTTAGCTAGACTTTTTGAAACAGACATTATTGATGTATGAGACCCATTGAGGGATATTAATGCACAGTGAAGCACCAAACTGGACCTTAGTGAAGCACAGTGAAGCACAGTGTCCGTTGAATCAAACTGAAACATGGTAAGACTTGGCAAAGCGTAATGGGCCTCCATGTCAGGGGTCCACTGCTCCCACAGCCTCAATCCTGCTTTCACTGGAGACCTCCTCCAGCTCCCATGACTCTCATGTGAACTTTTTCACCCACATGACAACAGGGCAGTGCCTGAAAAAGGAGCCTTTCATAATCCCTAGATTCTGTGCAAATTCAGCGCCCTGCAAGGAGGACATAAAGGGCTTCAGTATTGGCTGGGTGTTTTTTGTTGTGTTTTATCCATTGATGAGATCTTCCAAGGCAGCGTTCTTTTTAATACGAGTCACGTAGAGGAAATTGGTCACAAGTGGCCGGTGATAACATCGATTCCACTGCGCTGCTAATCCTGAAGCAGGAAGTACTCCTCATGCTGGAACTGCGGGTTGAACACTGAGGAAGTCAAATGAAAGGGAGCTTTTCTGTCCTTGATCGGCTTGTAGGTGTTCAGGGTAATTAGGTTGCTATGGTGCCAACAGACTGTTTGTTGGAATTTCCTTCTTCGGAGATGTCTAACAGCAGGTTACCTTATTTTTCTCTCTCGCAGAGATAGAGGCCAAGGAGGTGTGTGATTGGCTGAGAGCGGCAGGGTTTCCACAGTATGCGCAGCTCTATGAAGGTAACGCCCACCCCCCATCCATTGACCTCAGCTGCACTCAAACCACTTGTGGGTGGTCAGATTGGTGGTCATGGTGATTTATAACCGGCATCTTTGCATCTTTACAAAGCGGGCTTGATCCTGTATCGCTGGGTCCCCCATCCCCACAAAAAATCATTACGTCCTTCATCCTCAGCAATGAAAATTTTCCCTCCATGCTATCATATTTTAAAAACACGCACAAAAGTGAGTTATTGAGTGATGACTGTGTGAATGACAAGAGAGAGGTCCTGGGTCCCACGTTGTTGGGGGCCCACAATATTTTTTTTATGGTTGTTGCAGATGCATTATATGCTGTAGGTACAGCAGGGCCCCAACAATGACTCCAACCCCAGCCCGCTAACTTGGCCCCTGGGGGTGAATCTGTGCACTGCAGCCACCCTTCCTGTAGGAGGCGCTCTCTGTGTCTAGCCCCTGCTGAGATCCGGTTTGTCTCCATGCCACATTCCATATTAAGTGAAGACGAGCCCCAGAAATGAACTGTCATTTGTTATTGCGCGACCTGTTTGTCAGTGCTAAGGTGAACTGGAGGGAAAGTTGGGCCGGTAAGGCGTCGCCCTTGGGGGGTCTGGGGGCCTGCCGACATCATCGCATTGCTCTCCTGACCCTTCATACCTTTTCCTGTGAGCAGAGCAGCGCAGCACTTGACTCTTCCCCCCCCATGGAAGGGCTCTGTCTGGCAGCTGTGTTTGCTTAGCAGAGATGCATTTCCTCTGTAGTTCCAAAGGTTTGGGGGGTGGGGGGGGGCTCTCTAAGATCTGATGACAGAGCTGCTGTGGCCGGGGAAGCTGGTGCATTCTTATAACCTCTGCTCTCGCCCCCCCCCATCCCACCCAAAAATGCCCCAAGTCTAAGAAGTGCTTCTGGGATTCATCACTAACCTTCTAACCCCTCCCCCATTCCCCCGCATCCACCTCAGATGCTCAGTTTCCCATTGACATCTCCTCCGTGACCCGAGATCATGACTTCCTAGACCGGGATGCCATCGCTGCCCTCTGCAGGTAAGACCGTCCAGCGTGCGTCTGGCCGACGGTTCCGGCTGGCAGCCGCGGCTTCTCCCCACCTGCGCGGCCGGGAGGGGGTTGGGTCTGATAAGAGAAGATCACAGGCTTCAGACGTGCTGCGGAGAGCTGAAGGCGATAAGCTAATCAAAATGTCCCCATCTCCGCGGCACGAGTCAAGGGGCTTCAGTCTCTGCTGTGTCTCAGCCGGCATGTTTGCCCTTTTTTCCTTCACCTGTATAAAACGGAAGCATCACATTTATCAAAGAATATTGATAAGGTCGTCATGTCGGGATTAGTGTTTTCTCCAAAGAAAAGAATGGAGAGTCCCCACAATGATATAATTACAAACCTGTGTGTGTGTGTGTGTGTGTGTGTGTGAGAGAAATACACAGGCAGGAAAAGCAGACAGCAGTTTAAGGTGAATAAGTGGCGGACATCTGGAAAACATTTCTGAGGGTCAGCCAGAGCCTGGCTCTCACGTCAGAAGCCAGGCTGGGTGGACACCATTCCGTGGGGGATATGCTCTCTGTTTGTTGCATTTGTTTCCGTGGCAACGCTTTTCCCGCTCACTAGTGAACCACCGGGTCTGCTTCTCTAAGGCCGACTTTGGGGGTTTCACTCGGTGTGGATGCAATCCCGTGTTCCCGTTCATTTCCCCTTCTGTTTGTGTGTGTCGCAGACGCCTGGCCACCCTTAACAAGTGCGCCATGATGAGACTGGAGATCACGCCCCCGAGGAAGCGGGTAAGCCCTTCACCCGCAGCCCCTTTTACTGAACCTACCTCCCTCCCATTACTGTACTGCACTCAGAAATATTTTGTTTCAACCAACCAGTTGAGTCACATTCACAGAATGCGCAGTTGGTTGGTTGAAATAAAATATTGGTCTGGATTTTTACTTGCTGGACCTGAAATTTACATCTCCCTGCTTTTCTCGCATATAAAATCAGTGTTGTATGAAGGTCATATTTATTCTTATGCTTCTCCAGGTGTTCTGGTCATCAGATGAGCTTCTTGCTCTGTTGATCTTTGTCGTGAGTCTTTGTTGGCCAAGATGGTTGGGAGGGTTGTGCCCCATTGTTCTGCGCCTAAACATTGTTTACCTAATATTTAATACAGGGGTGTCCATCTTGGGCCATCTTTGCAGGACCTTTTGCATCACCTTGAGGTCTGGGGAGATGTGATCTAGTTGTTTGGATGAGCGGCAGTCTTCCTGCTCAGAATGACCCGCCAGTTAAGGAGTCTGGAGGACCAGCGACGCGCGTTGACCTTTAGGGTCAGCCTGGGCCGCCGCATAGCCGAGGAAGCTTATCTGCACACTTAATAAACGTGCAGCTCTAAACGTCGCTGGAATGTGATTACCCACATCATGTGATGGCCTGGCTCCTCCCACTGGAATGAATGGCATGTCAACCACAGGGCACTTATCAGGGGCTGTAAATGGAGCCTATCGGCTAGATCATTAAGATATGCTTTACCCACGTACTGGTGTATGTGTTAAACAGGCCGTGCACCTGAGTGCCCAAAGCGCAAGGTCCCAGGCCATAAATGAAAACGTGAGAGCGGCTGCCAGGCCATGGCGGGTTCCTGGAGAAAGGTTTAGTTTCCTTTCTTCGCTCTCCATGGAGGCCTTATCTCAATGTCGCTATGGGCAGTGAGCTGACCCCGTGGCCTCTGCCCCCAACCCCCCACCCCTGCGCCTCACTGACTCTTATAGGTTATGCAGAGAGAATGGAATTTCTTCTCGCCCTTGGGGCAGTTGTTGATTAACTAGAACCAAATGGGATTCTTGTGATGTTGACGAAGATAAGTAAAGCGTAGTACCCTCTTCACTACTCATTTTCTCCTCGATTGGTAAATTAACCAGATTATACTTGCTACATAATATAACGCACCAATAAAACTTATCTCACATCACATACTGTAGATATTTGACATACTGAAAATCTGCGGAAGAAGACTCGGAAAAAAATCTGTGTTAAAAATTTGGACTTCGGAATGTGTAGTCATGGATTTGTGATAATTAGGTCAGGCGGAATTCCCAGGGTTCTTTGATCAGGCCAAGATCAATAGGATTCTTCGATTAGGGACAGCTGATTGGCTGGTGAGGATTCCCAGATCGGTTACCACTCTCTCAGTCGCTAATCGTCTCCCAACTCCCTACATTTCTCATGCTGACACAGAACGAAGATTCAGATGAGGATGAGCCGTGCGCCATCAGCGGCCGCTGGGCCTTCGAGAGGGGTAGTAGACGCTGGTCCAGGATCGCAGAGTCGGACGGCTGCGGCCAGCCTGCCGAGGTCAGCGTTGAGAGCGAGTTGTCCGAGGTGGTTTCCCTCCACAGTGTGGGCAGCAGCTCGGGCAGCACCGACCCCGGGCATCCCAGCCTAGGCACCGGCTCCTCCAGCCGCTCTTCTGAAGGCGTTTCCTTGCCAGGAGATGTTCCTCCACCAGCTATACCTAACTCCAGGCCGACGGGGCGGAGCGCACGGTCCCGGGCCAAGAGCTTCCTACGTAGGATGGAAACCCTCCGCCTGCGAAGTTCCTCTACCAAGCAACGGAAGACGCCGTTGAGGCCGGTAATCAGTGCGCCTGTACCGCAGGAGGGTCTGCATGAGGACGCCCTGTGCCGGCTGCGCTGCGTGGACGTCTCCAGCCTCCAGGGCCGCCCTCCGGCCCGGAACCACAGCGCCCCCTACTGTACCCAGACGAGCAGCAGCAGTAGCCAGTCAGAAGCCAGCAGCGCCGTGAGCACGCCCAGCCCCATCACTCGCTCGCGCAACCGCAGCAGCTCTGGTCACAATGCCAGCAAGCGAGGCGGCCTCTACCTGGAGGGCTTGGACCCTGCTGTTCTGCTGGATGGAGTAGACTTGCTCAGCCTGCCCCAGTTCCTGCCCATCACTCAAGAGGAGAAGCAGAAGTACAAAGACACAGCGAAGTTGGATGAGGACCGTGAAGAGGAGGAGGCAGAGATCATATTCTTCATCCCAGAAGGCCACAAGCCGGGCACATTCCCCAAGGCACTATGCCCCAGCGTCGCCCCCTGCAGGAGCCACTCCGAGAGCGAACGGGATGGTAGCTGGAGGTCACGCAAGCGCAGCGGCTCGACAGGCTCCATAGACAGTCGGCTCAGCCTGTACGATAACGTGCCCCCCGAGCCCCTTGGTACAGATCCCGCTGAACCACGGCTGGATGACATCCTGAGGCAGGTGGACGGCCTGCAGCGGCTCGTCAGCGAATGGGCCGAGGAGGAGGCTGACTCAGACTCCGCCCTAGACTCGCCGCTGCAGCACCACTTGGAGGAGGCGGAGAGTAGCAGTGACCTGGACAGCGTGGCCCACGTCAGCGAGCAGGAGGAGGGCCTGACAGGTCGAGACCGGAGGGACTCTGGTGTGGGAGCTTCCCTGACCAGGCCAAGCAGGCGAGTCACATTTTTTTAAACCTGACGTTGGCGATTGTGTCTGTGTACCCGAACCATTCTTGCCAGGGTTATGAGGTGCTCTTCCTGTTCTACATGGCTCTTGTAACTCAACAAGTAGAGAAATGAGTTCCCAAGGTTGTGGGTTTGAATCCCCTATACGTAGCCCCTCTCTTAATTGACTCTTGCTTTGGGTAAAAACAGCAGATCTCATCATCTATATGCTCTTTGGAGGTCGCACAGTATACCAGGATGCATGTTGTTGTGACCAGCAAATAACTTGATTCCTACCCTAGACTTTAAAGCAAAATAATGGCAAATACTGAGTTTTTATTTATACTACAGAGGAAGTGACCTTTATAACAGAAATTAGGAGGAAATGCACCACACTGTTAAAGATATGTTTCCTTGATAAGTACATCTACCCTATGATTGTTTGTAGAATATAGTAGGTTGTTTTTTTTTTATAGATGCAGATTAAATGTACTCAATACAGAAAGTTTTCAGGCTGATACAAGGCTGCTCATGCTCTATTTCAGGGCTCAGAGTCTTTCGTAAGAGTTTTGGTGACCCACACAATGAATCATATTAATGATCAGCGCAAACAACGAAGCGGTCCATTCTGTCCCTAGCAGTCGTACCCCAATGCTCATGCCCCCCGCCCCGCTTCCTTTACAGGCCCCCCAAGCTGCGCTGGCCAAGTTTCCAGGACTCACACCGTGCCAGCCTCCCCTCTGCTCCCCTGCAGCTTAGCTCCCAGTCTGTGCTTCAGATGAACCTGCTGCAGAAGCTGGCTCTGCTCAAGCTAACCGCCCTGCTGGAGAAGCACACACCGGGACATAAGCACAGCCTTAGCTGGTCAGTGTCACCGTGAGATGGAGTCGGGGTCGTGGGTGGAATGGGTGAGGTATAGCTGGTGGGTGGAGTCAAGACTAAGTGGGTGGGGCTACGGTGGGGGTGGAGTCTAGGGTGGGATGGGACATGGCTAATGAGTCATTCGGGGAGACACTGCTGGGTTGGGATCACTTCAGAATGCATCCTTCAATTCCAATCCAGATCAGGAAATGGAACTGGAGTTGGGATTGGATAAAAAAAACTATGGGTAACAGAAATGGAATTGAATTCGAATTTCATGGAGATTTAAATTCTAACTCCAGTTCCTGTTTCCTGATTTGGATTGGAATTGATGAATGCATTCCGGAATGGCCCCAACCCTGCTGATGAGATTTGCTTCTCTGATCAGAGGAGTGAATTTCCTCACTGACCTACTTCGTTTACTTCAGGAAGTAAAACCTTTTGAATTGAAGAACAAATTTCCAAAACTCACTCCATGGAATACATTTTTGAGATTTTTTTTAATTAAATGAAAATCTGAGTAAGTTTTGATTCCCAGTACTATAACATGTGATGAGGAAGCCTAGCCGGACTTTATATCATTGTTCAGTGAAGCAGGATTTCTTGCTTAGCGGATAACTTGGCGGTTTTAAGTTAGTCTGGGCTGAAAATAAAGTCCATTTAGCCCAGACTACCTTAAATCCAAGAAGTTATCTGGCTAAGCAAGAAATCCTCCTTCATGGAATACCCCCTAGGTCTCATCTCAAAACCAACAAAAATGTTAGTTTTGGAAATTATGCATTTCAATATTGCTTTGCACTTTTGTATGAGAATGTTATATCCCCTCTCTTTAAGTTTCTTAATCTCAGCGTGATTTCCCACCGCTCACACTAATCAAAGCTAAGACCTTTTTCATCTTACTAGCTGTGTCATTGCCTAGACCTTCTAACTGTCCTCCACATATATAAACTCATAAGCTTCCCAAAAGTAAGGAGATTAGTCCAGCAGCCCCATGGGAAATACACTGTAATGGGGTGGTGGACAATAGAGTGATTCATCTGGCTTTTTCTTAATTTGTAGCTTTAACCCCCCCACCTTGGTCCTGAAGTTCTAAGATTACAGCCCCAGATGTGCATCTGGCCCAATTAGTTAATGCAGGTGTGGGTCGCTCTCGTTATGGACAGCGGCCCCGCTGGTGCCTGATCTATGTGTTCAGCGTGCAGCACACCCTCGCTTGCCAGGGGCCCCCGAAGGCCCTGATGAGCAGCAGAGGCAGTGGACGCTCTGCCTGTCCCCACGGAGCTTGGCTGGAGGTTTATCTCAGCCACGCGGCATGGGAGGATGCAAGAGTGATGCGGAGGGACATCACTCACAGAGATGGAGGGACTGATCGGACAGACGGATGAGGGAAATAGCATGCAGAGACAGGAGGGAGATAGAGCAGGAGGTGGCCTCATGGCATTTCCTTGCCCCAGCAGGGTGATGCCGCGGTTCATGAAGAGACCCAAGCTGCGGGATTACCGGGATCGGAGCGTCTTCGGCGTGTCTCTGCAGCTGAACATGCAGCACAGCGGACAGCCCCTCCCCCTGGGAATCCAGCAAGCTATGCGCTACTTGCGGAGCCAATGCCTGGACCAGGTGAGAGCGCCGTCCTTCGACGAGTCCCCTTCCCCCAGCTCCCCCGTTCCACACAACAGCTGGTGCGCCTTGAGTCTACGCGAATTCATCTCACAGGTGCTAGCTGACCAAATAATGATGTAAACCCTGTTCCGGCGGTCCGTTGTGTCTCCGTTATGTCATGTGAAGCAGAGTGGAAATGGTAAAAGAGAGACTGCAACAGGATATCACTGCCTCGGCCCCAGTGCGGCCATCACCGGGGGCCTGGGGGAGAACTCCCCAGCAGCTGTGAAGGATAGGCTAACGGCCCGTGAATCCACAGCGACGCCGACACCCTCGAGCGCTTCGCGACGATTCCCACGCATTCTGTGACTGCTGCTTCCGCAGGTGGGCCTGTTCAGGAAGTCGGGGGTCAAGTCGCGCATTCAGGCGCTGAGACAGATGAACGAGGCCTGCCCCGACGGTGTCAGCTACGAGGGCCAGTCGGCCTACGACGTGGCGGATATGCTGAAGCAGTACTTCAGAGATCTTCCCGAGCCCCTGCTGACCAGCAAGCTAGGAGAGACCTTCCTACAGATCTACCAGTGTGAGTAGCATGGCTGCTAGCTATCATTATTACTTGTATTATTCTCTTACTCTCTTATTTTCGGTTTTGGCCTGCAGCCACTGGGCAGTCCGTGTCCCAACCAGAAAAAGTTCTCATCAGTTTGATCTTTTGCACTTCTTGTGCTGTGTGGTGACCAGGTAGCTCTTGGACGTTCTTGGTGAATCCTTTCTAGAGCTCTGATCATTACCGGCATTAACGTCTCGGTGCCCACGTCCCACTGATCTCGATCTCTAGATCTTTGCGTTTGCCCAGTTTCTCATCTCCTTTGGGCATGATAACGTCATCTGGGATCGCTACATCGATCAGTAGGCATTACTTCTCCTTTTTGGAGTGGACCACTACATCTGATTTATGCTGAAACGGTTTAATTGGTCTGTACCGTTTCAGGCACATTTCTGAGACACTTAGCCACCTAACCTGCTGCAGATCGACCAATCAGATAGCTGGCCATCTTGTTGTCTCACTTCATTTTTTTTTTTTTATTATTATATGTTGAATAACAACTTTCACGTTAGGAACGGCTGTTCGGAACGTGCCTCATTCGTAAGTAGAGGAGCGTCTGCATTATTATTATTGTGGAACCTTTAAGCTTTCACTTACTGTAACCACACTCCTGTGTGCTGTCTTCAGTAAGACTCTGTGAGTTTGAGTAAAATATCTCTCCGCTTGCTATAATGGGAAGCCTTGCTGTGCTGGTTGTGAAAATTTACCAAAACACGCAAAACATGCTTATTTTTCAATGCCTTTCTTCTCTCTCCCTTCCACACATAAAACATATATTTTGAGGACCATTATCATAAACCGCATCTTATAATAGATCTTGTGTAATAGTAATTATGATTTAATCTTTTTTTTTTTCTTTTTCACTTTTTAATGAGGAAACTTCTCTTCCATTGCATCACCTGGCTGCTGTAAAACCCGAATGTGTTGTTAGTCCTCCGAAGATCTTTAAGTCGGGGTTGTCTATAACTAATATTACACTTATATTAAAGGGGAAAATATTGGAAGGGAAAAACAAGCATTAAAAATGTTTGATGTGTTCCAAATAAGTAGGACTGTGGCAGATTTAGTGTGATGCAAAACAAAAGTCAAATTCTTCCTGGAGCCCAATTAAACAGCTTCTAAGTGTGACTGTATGGATTAAAGAAAGACTCTGGCATCTGTAGTGAAGTAATAAACACTGCGGGGTTCTTAAACTTGAATCCAGACCCAGTTGTTACATTGTTGTAGTTACATATAATTGCTTCTCCCTTGTAATAATTTCACATGACGGTTCTGTTGATATTTTAAGGATCCTGTTTTATGGTTTTATGTTTGGAGGTGTCTGCAAAGCCCCTACGTGTGGGGGGGGGGGGGGGGGGGG
>JAABNX020000017.1:12442195-12472235 GCA_015163995.2 Mormyrus lacerda | reverse complement strand
TTATGTTTGGCGGTGTCTGCAAAGCCCCTAAGTGAACCCACCCCCCCCCCCCCAGATATCCCCAAAGAGCAGCGCTTGCAGGCCGTCCGTGCGGCCGTACTGCTGTTGCCTGACCACCACAGGGAGGCGCTGCAGACACTGCTTTACTTCCTGAGTGATGTCGCCGCTGCCGCCGTCGATAACCAGATGACCTGCACCAACCTGGCCGTGTGCTTGGCGCCCTCTCTCTTCCACCTGAACACGCTGCGGCGGGACGGTTCCTCCACCAGGTAACTTCCCCACATCCCTGGACTGGACCCCTGTTCAAACAAGAACAGTCCCACCGACCGGGGCCCAAGCGCTCCTTAAGCATTTATCCAATGGTTAGGTGTGGCTGTTGAACCAGGGTTAATGTCATTAAGGAAAACAAAATCTGTAAGAACTCTTTTTTGTAAACCAAAATAAAGATGTATGAAAATATTACAAGTAACAATTATTACAAATATTGCTTCAAAAAAGTCCATTATATACATAGTTGCTGTATGCCCAAAACACAACTACAGGACACCATTTACTCATGCCACACCCCAGCAGTCACACTTGTGGTATAGATTATTATATTGTACATGTAGTAATCCAACTTTACCTGAGCAGATGCATGACTGTTAATAATCCTGACTGCGTATCTGCACTGGATATCACCAGCATGTCTGTTATAGCCGAACAAAACAACAGCTAAAAGCCCTGGGACCAAATTGTTTGTCCGTTATAAGTGAAATTCCATTATATGCGAATCCGCTATATCCGATGCTTATTCTGAACCAGCGGACCTCGTCCGTTATAGACGATATTCCGTTACAAGCAAATCCGCTCCAATGGGATTTTAACTGTATAACGTGTGTAGGACTCAGTGAATGAGATTGCAGCCTATTGAATTTAAGTTAAAGTAACAGGTCTCTATGAGCAGCTACCCACAATGCAGCAGTAGAGGTGTTTCAATAAATGCTAAATGACGTCAGGCAGCAGCATCAGTTCTGTGTCAGTCACAGGAAATGTCTGACCGGGTCGTTATCTGCACAGGGTGATGCAGCGGAAGCAGAGCCTGGGAAAACCGGACCAGAAGGACCTGAATGAGAACCTGGCAGCCACCCAAGGCCTGGCCCATATGATCGCAGAGTGCAGGAAGATCTTCCTGGTGAGGCTTTGCATCCCTTCCTTGCCCCGCCCCCACGCGGATCTCTTTCTGAAGGGTCTGGCTTAGGAATGCTGGAAAAGTCTCCAGACCGGCATCGTCTGAGCTTTAGGCACCGTGTCACAGTACCGGATCTGGCCGGTTTATTTGCTTGAACGCAAGCTGAGACTGAAAGAATCTGAATTGTTTAACCAACAACGACCTTGTGACCCTGTGACCTCCATGACGTGATACAGGACCACAGCCAGAAATGAAATCTGAGGGAGGGTCTAGAAATTTTAGAGGGGTTTAAACTCCGTACTTTAGCACCTATCTACATGCCTGGGTCAGGAGCAAACGTTTTTTTTTTGGAGAGGTAACCCCATAATTTTACTACATGGCTAAATGCCTGACGCGACACACAGACTACCCTGGAAACCAATCAAAGCGTAAATACCATAAATGAAAATTTCCCAAAATGCTGAATATTCAAAAAAAATTAATGCTGTTATTCTCTTTGAGTAGCGATAAGTATGTGGTGAGTAAGTGAAAAGGGAGGTAAAAGGAGAGCTGCACTGTGACTTGGTGGGTTTCGCTGTTGCCTCACGACCCCAGCACACAGGGACTGGCTTCTCCTCCGGCACTCTTGGGGTTCTCCTCCGGCACTCTTGGGGTTCTCCTCCGGCACTCTTGGGCTTTTCCTCCGGCACTCTTGGGGTTCTCCTCTGGCACCCTCGGGCTTCTCCTCCGGCACTCTCGGGGTTCTCCTCCGGCACTCTTGGGGTTCTCCGGCACTCTTGGGCTTCTCCTTCGGCACTCTCGGGCTTCTCCTCCGGCACTCTCGGGGTTCTCCGGCACTCTTGGGCTTCTCCTCCGGCACTCTTGGGCTTCTCCTCTGGCACTCTCGGACTTCTCCTCCGGCACTCTTGGGGTTCTCCTCCGGCACTCTTGGGCTTCTCCTCTGGCACTCTCGGGCTTCTCCTCTGGCACTCTCGGGCTTCTCCTCCGGCACTCTTGGGCTTCTCCTCCGGCACTCTCGGGCTTCTCCTCCGGCACTCTCGGGGTTCTCCTCCGGCACTCTTGGGCTTCTCCTCCGGCACTCTCTGGCTTCTCCTCCGACACTCTTGGGGTTCCTCCCTGTTTGCTGAGGGTCTCCTCTAGGTTGCCCCAGTTTCTTCCCGCAAGTTAAAATTTTAAAAATAATATTTAGGTGAATGAATGCTTTCTGGTGAATTATTTAAAGTATGTGCCTTCAAGTTTATCCATTTCGATCGACTGAAATCCTGTCATTGTCAAGTCAAATAAAGTGAGCTTTATTGCCATAACCATCCGTATGCCTTTAACTATGGCAAGAAATAACGCAATAGTACACAATAAGCAGTACTTGGTAAGGGAGGGATTACACAGGACTTAAAATGCAAAATAGAGGACAATGGAAAATGCGGGGCTGGACACAAGGGTTTTCATATATGCATTTGTATTTGTTGACAATAAATTCATGCCACATGCCTCTGGTTATAAGCTCCAGCCCCCCTGCAAACCCTGCATTGATTAGACAGGACATTTGCTTTGTGTACAGTTTTGTTCTTAAGTTTGCCGACTTCATCCTCTGCAGATTCCAGCTGGGGCATTCTGCGCCTAGAGTGTTGCTTTTAGATGAGCTTAATTGATTAGCTTTCTCGGAGCTACTGGCTAAATCAAATAAAACCGCAAGAAGCTTCAAAGTTAGTGGCGTATAAACAAATAAAGATTTTAAAAATGTTATATTAACCTATACAATTTCCTTTTTTATGGATAATATGGGTTGTTTAAAAGAATCTCTGATTAATTTGTTGTTCATTGGTCCTAAATAATTAAATATGTCATGATATATTTTGATTTGTTTAGCTTTCAGTAAGAATAAAATAAACAGAAGTATTTTACTAGGACAAACACAGCTGAGGCAGGTGCTTGGTTTATTTTAAGTTGTACAAATTCTGGTTGCCAACAAATAACGCCAACTAATTAATTATGTGCTCAGTGGGACCCGAAACCTCTGCCATTCCCAGTCTCCCTCAGGCCGGGAAACATTCCTACTGCATCAGGCAAACATCCGTCTGAACCCCTTGCTTTCGCTCTTCATCCTAGATTCCGGAAGAAATGAGTCGATGCAGGAATTCGTACGCGGATCAGGGCTTGAAGCCGCCGGGAGAGGGGAAGCTGACCACCCACGAGGGCATCCTGAAGGAAAGCTTGGATGGATTCTTGAAGGAGGCCAAAGACCGTTTCCGAGGCTACGACAGCCGATCGACAACGGAGCCTGCAGAGCTGGCCAGCAAGAAGGTATCTGGGCTATAGCGAACTCACCGAACGTACACACACACCGACAGCGAACTCACCGAACGTACACACACACCGACAGCGAACTCACCGAACGTACACACACACCGACAGCGAACTCACCGAACGTACACACACACCGAAAGTGAACTCACCGAACGTACACACACACACCGACAGTGAACTCACCGAACGTACACACACACCGACAGTGAACTCACCAAACATAGAACACACACACCTCACCCTCATACACCAACCCGCATACAGCAGCTAAGAGGGTCATATGTTCCTTTCACGAACAAACGGTAACTGTAACCCATACCGTACCGTTATGAACCGCTGAACTGTCAGTGGCATCATTAAGGATCCAGCCAGTCAGCTCTTCTGTATGGTTCATTAAGGCCAACGCCTCAATTTTTATAAGCAGCAGAAAATCCCCCAGGACAGTTGCTGCATGGTGATTTATCTGCTCCGGGGATGGTGTTGACGGTAGCAGTTTCTCAACGCTGTTCAGGTCTGCCCTGATCATGGCTTCTCTGCGTGGCGCCTCTCCCCCCTTCGTCCGTTTGACACTTGGACGGTCTCACAGTTCATGGCTGCCACAGAGGGCAGCCAGACCCTGTTACCCCCGCCACATCATACGGCAAAGCCTTTCTCATGAGAACACATCCTCCAGTTTGTCACCATTGGATGGTTTAAGCCATCACCAACATCTTCAGCACAATCCGCTCCCTGCCCCTTCTTCTGTTTACTCTGTTTAAGAGATAGGAGCCCAGTGTTAACTGGGACAGGAGTCGGTGTTGGGGAAAAGCTAGCTACATGTGACATCATTACCCAACTAAATTACAAAATGAATGTAAATGTAGTTCGCTCCATTGATTGTTACTAATATGTTGGTGATTACAAAGGGGTAACATCTAAATATATTATTTTCAGTAAAAAGCTTATATATACAATGTAACATTCATTTTGTTGCTTTGTATCGTTTCGTCGTGCAGAAATGCCTCCTTTCAGCATGTTTTCAAACAATCCAGGTCAGCAAAGCCATTGGGACAAATTTAACATTTCATATTTATTGCCCAGGTTAAATATATGTTAGAAAAGTAATGAAATGTAATACATTATGCTGCTTTTATGAATAGTTGCATTACTTATTACATTATTAACAGGGTAATAAGTCCATAACCCATTACATTTCAAAAATAACCTTCCCTACATGGGATGTGGCGCATTGTTTGAATCAGCTGTAGCTTTGTACCGGAGTTTGCTTGTTAAATGAAGAGAAAGTATTTTGTAAGCAAGAGAAAAGCCACAATGAACAGCAAGGGAGCCATCTTTTCCACGCAGATAAGCCGGTGGGCTTAGAATCTACTTATCAGAGTCGCCAAATCCATTGCACACTTGTATGCACGGGTTCTTCAACGCTCATCCTTGTCTTTTTCAGTTTTCCTCACACCCCTTTATGGCTCAGTCTTTTGTCGAGTTTTTGTGATTGTCTGGCCTGTAAGGATCAGCAAGGCTCTCAGCGGCCACACACAGCGTCCAGCGTGCTTGAGGAGCCGAGATCCACTCCAAGTCTGAGCTCGGTTGAGTTCTGTTCACTGAGAAATAGTGCGTAAGGTTGTCGACGGCCAAATGGAGCTTCGTGAACCATTCGCTGTACTTTTTTTTTTTTTACCCCACTAGATGGTGCTCTTGGTTTGCTTCGTTTTTGAGCCCGATCTTCAACAGTGAGCACCATCTTGTAGGGTCAGAAAATACAGAAAACGCTTCGTGAAGCTCCATTTAGTCATCGCCGCACTGTGCACACACTTCACGACCTATTCTTTGTTCCATCCCTTTACACAAAAGGTGCAGGACGGAGTTCCGCTGAGGTTCTGGAAGGCAGCTCTAGAGGTGCCGGCGTCCCCCGAGGAGGTCCTGACCCGGCTGCTGCGAGAGCAGCACCGCTGGGACGATGACCTTCTGGAGGCCCAGGTTCTGGAAACGTTGGACCCACAGACTGAAGTGTACCAGTACGTGCGGGACAGCATGGCGCCACATCCTCCACGTGACCATGTCCTTATCAGGTACACAAACTGACTCTTCGCTCAGGAAGGTTTCAATGCTCAAATTCTTATCCGATACATTCATCACGCCAACTACACTTACCATGCCCATGTTATGCTTGCACACAATCACTTTCCCCACGTTCAGCTGAGATACGCTTGCTGTTCTCGCGGACATGCACCATAACATTACAAAATGATTGAATTTCCCACTGAAGATCTTTTCTTAATCTATTATTGCTTCTTTTCTCCTGCTAGGACATGGGTGACAGACCTGCCAAAAGGTGCATGCGCCTTGGTCTGTACCTCCGTGGACCATGAGGGGGCGCCAGTGTTGGGCGTGCGAGTTAATGTCCTGACAGCCCGCTACTTCATTGAGCCTAGCCGTCCTGGACGGTCTCGTCTCACGTATATCTCAAGGGTTGACTGCAGGTAAGCTTCAAGTCCAGGACCACACACACCTTCCTGAAGGCAGGGTTTGTCGGAGCCTCTGCTGATGTTTAGCTGTGTATTTTAGTGAATGCTTGTTCCTGCCTGTGTTAAAGTAAAGCCTGGATTTACTCATAGATCTGAAAGATATAGCTGGTCATGTGACAGTCTGTCTGGATGGGTATAGTTGATAAGGATAGAGGGACGTGTCTCAGACATCAGATTGAAGTCTGAGGTACCAAGAATCCTGATCACTAGGAGGAAACACTTTGAAAAAAATACTACTTCTCAGCATTAGGGGGTGCTGGTAACTTACTGTTTGCTCCTTCTCTTGGTCACAGGGGCCGTCTCCCGGAGTATAACAGTAAGATTTTCGGAAACCTGTGTGCGGCTGAAGTGGTGCGGATACGAGATTCCTTCACGGCTCAGACAGAGAAATGAACCTCCACTCAGTGGCTGTCCTTATGGGGAATGTCTCTTCTGCTCAGAGCAGACATGGTGCAGAAAACATAACCTGCTCTTCCAGGGGGACCCGGAGAAAAAACAGCTAGCCCCAGACTCTGATTACATCTGCACACATTCAGCTGCTTCGCTGGATTACAGGCTACAGGGCAAGCCACATGTAGGCCAATGTGATCCTGAGCTCTCCAGCAGGGGGCGATATTGCTTCTGAGAAGCAAGAGAATACACTTAATTATTTGTTTTTATATATGTATGCATGGGCGTATAGATATGTGTTCTACTCTGCACTCAACCCTGTATGTAGTTATGCATTACAGGGAAGGCTTTACATGTTATTGTACTGTAAAAGGCTATGCAGGAAATGCGCTGGTATGCAATACTTTTGATGGAATTAATGCAAGATGGAATGATGGACAGACCAAACGTGGAAGAGAAGTGTGTGTATGATCTCGCAGGGTAATCAGGAGCAAGACAACTTGTTCATGTTGAGAAGAAGTCCAAATGAAACATATATGACGTGAGTAAAACAAAATCTGGGCTAAAAAGTACGAACTTATTGAGCTCTCTGTAAGATTTTTCCGAAATACTTTACCTGTTAGAAGTCAAGCTTCATGCATGTTATTCTAATTGTCTGCTGGGAAAGTGTTTCACAAGCAATAGTAGATATGCATTACATCTGAGAGCAGTTTACATAAACAACTGCAATGAACATTCATCAATATAGAATCATTCTTTAAGGATCATTCTTCAAAATGGAATTCGGAGTAGGTCCGACTTAATGTTGAGAATGAGCCACAGTATCTTGATATATATGTATATGTAAAGAAAATATAAATTATGGATTTTTAAATTAAAATGTATCTGTCCTTTTATAAAGGGGCTACTATACAGGTTTTACTGTAAAGACAATAATGTCCAGTACACAAAGACCCATAACTGCATCCTTTTCTGTGTGAAGCAGAGAAAAGTGTAGGTTTATATTAGAGAAGGACAACACTATATGTAAGTTTTCTGCATCATTTTATCAGTATTAAGCAACATGAAGTTAATGCAAAATAAATGTTAAATTTACAGAGCTGCAAAAATATTTACTTCACTTGCTGTACATGATGCATAACTTGTATACATTAATGGGATTCAGACAAAATAAAAATAATGCTTGACTATAAAAATTTGTTTAAAATATTCCGGTCTTTATACATCAGATATTCATTTTCAACAGGAACAGCATTTGGTTGTAAATGTTATTCTTTAAGTTAAGGTAAATATACATTATATCATTTTATATGCATTTTCTGTACAGTTCACCAACATTAAGTGCCCTATTAAATGAGTTAATGTAAATTGTCTTTGTTATTTTATTCTGCTTTGCTGATTCATAATTGTTTATATGGTTTTATTAACATCTGTATTTAATTCATGTTGGGAAAATCAGGTCATTTCATCTTCTTGGAATGAGACCAGGTTGTTCACAGATCTTATTTACACCATTGGGGATGTGTTTGCACTCACAGACATGCATCTACACACAAGTGGGGTTGTTTATTCTCGCATACATATATTTACACTCACAGAGAGGTAAACACTGACATCAGCATAAGGAACTACATTACAATGCTAAGCGTACTGGGCTTTTAGCCAAACCTCTGTGAGGCTGAAGTAGATGGAAATGTGTTTTCTAAGTTGGTAATAGTATTTTTTTAAATGTCATCTTTTGATTCGTGTTTCATGCAATACTTTAAATGCTATATATTGGATGCACTTATTCAAAGAAACCTACCCTAGATTTATTGACATCATTAGTATTCAGCTCTGGAGAGAATTAAGAGACCACATGACAATTTTTTGTTTCACTCATTTCTCAATTTAAGGCGTCTGTGAATAATATATATATATTGCAAACAGCAGCCTGGTTCTTCTCTGTTTCATGTAATGAAGGGCTTCTTTCTTGCTTTATGGGACTTCAGTCCTGCTTCTAGGATCCTGATACACACTGTCCTAGCAGTGCACTTCACACCTGCACTTAATGCTTCCCGTTCCTTTTGAAGGTCACTTAATGTCACACTCTGATTACTGAGAAGCTGCAAGATAAACGTGAAAGTCATCCCTGCCGTTAGAAATTTGCTTCCGCCCTTTACCTGGTTGGGTTTTGATTGTTCCCAGTGTCTCCTGCTTCACCATGTGCTGGTGTACTGCTGTCTAAATTTTCAGCCAGGAGGCAGCCTGCATCACAGTGTAGCCTTCTGCTACATTGAAAAAAATACATTGAGTGGTGTCTTGATTTTTTTCCAGAGCTCTGTTTTTATTGAAACAATTCTGGTCAGTATTGAAACAGTGGCGATGCTAGTGGCTTGTGTATAGGCGATAAGCAGCTGGACTAATGTCTAGTTTGCGTAGCGCACCAATGGTACACCATGACGAAGTCTTCCAAATAAAAGCCGTCCAACACCGCCATCTGGTGGTCAACTCTTATAACACTGAATCACAAGGTATGTTCCTACTGCAGGGTCTGGCTTGTTCACTTTTAACTCAGCTTCCCTCACATCACATGGGGTTATGCTGCAGTCACACAACCCTCCCACAGCAGTAGGTTCTAACAACATTCTATAGCGGATATCTTAGATACTCCGGCAAAATGACAGTTCGACGGATACAGGAAATGTATGAAACCAGAAGAGATTTAATGCTCACCACATATACTACAGGAAATTCATTCACAGCTATAGACAGACAGGGAATCTAAAAATTGTCAGTTATAAGTGGAGCCTTGCTTCACCTTTGAGAAATACAATTAAAATGTTATATTTAACGAAACATTGTGTTGCCATGGATAAAAGCATCAAATAATAATATGCTTGTGAGCTGCTTTTCTTGTCATACACCAAACGCTGCCCTCAACACTGCAGCTCATGCCCATGATGTCAGACGCCTCCCCTTGCCCGAAAATGTGGTAGTTTCACATGAGCACCTCACTGGTTGGCCCCTCCCCCTCCAGCCAGCTGCAGGTGAAAGCCCTGTGGATTTTTGGGGGTGTGGCTTTGTCTGCACTGCCAATCGTTTTGCTTCGGCCTGTCACGCTTCTCATCCTCGCTGCTTTTTTTATGCCTTCGCAACCTTCACAAACACCTGGCTGTGTCCACACTCCCACGCCTATTGGATGACCCCGCCCCCAAGGGTTGTACCTCCTCCAAGGACTCTTGCCCTGTCACTCAGAAGGTAGTATTTATCGGGTACCACTGTGGTTCTTGTGTTCAGACATAGATCCTGAACTGTTCTCCTGAGAACATGGGCTCCAACCCTCCTCTCAAGAGTGGCGAATCACTGAGAAACACAGCACATGATCACAATCTAAGAAACACATGTGATCATACTTCAGCAAACGAATGTTCTATGATGGTCTATTGCAAGGATCTCATCAGCAACACAAAGCCGAGGTCCACTGAAAAACCCAATGGGGGGGTTTTCAGCAGGTGGTCCAAATGAAGGCCGGCGTCCACAATCATAGCAGGATTGCATCATCACTCTTTTCAACGTGATGGTGGATTTCTTGCTATCCCAAAGCTACAAGTGATACATATAATTATATTTTAGGCGGAAACAGAGGTTTTACGCAATTTGCCAGCGTTCTACAGCCTGAAGTCAGAGTCTCTCCATTTCTTTTGCCTTCTGTCAGACTTTCAAAGCAACGCTTATTTAAGTCGGCTGTTACTTGATAAACTGTATGGACCAGAAGAATCATCCGGACTGTTTGAGAAAGATAACGGGTTTTGCTCTGGGGCCCCAGCAGAGCATAGCAGAAGAATCTGTTTACCATTAATGGAGACGACGGCGTAGAAAATTGTGTCCTGTGAATGGCACATGCAGGTTATTGGCCACCTGGAGCTGTTTCTCAGCTTCGTCCACCAGGGGGAACCAAATCCCAGCCGACTTCATACACCTCCAGGTTGACACACATGCATTTCCCTGTACCACAACTTGGAATTCTGACAGGGAATTTATCAAACTGGGACATTGTGATGACTACCAGATTCACTGCCACAGTCCTGCCGCAGAGTTCACATATGATTGCATAATGGAATAGATTTGAATATATGTGATTATATAAATGTATGTCAAGCACGAATGCATTAAGTTTGCATAAAGTCAATATGCTATCAGCTTCATATTCATAATTATATACAGAGTCATGTTGGATGGACATTTTAGGGATGAGTCATCGAACTACTAACAACATCTGTCACTGGGCTCTCTGGATGCAGATGGAGGAAGAATTATCGAACCCAGAGCTGGAATTTACCATGGATGTTGAGGGAGCATGCCATTTTTGTATACACATCACGAACAACCTTTTTCTCTAGTCGGATGGCCTCTGCCTCCATTCTAAACAGATGATTGCTTTTCATTCATTTACTCTGTATGAATCAGTAGAACATTAAGGTACAGTTTAACATAAAACCCAAAATGCATGGAGCCTACAGGTATCTCAGATGCTATAGTCACAAGGCAGGGAACAACCCAGTATTTATTTATTTAACCTTTATTTAACCAGGAAGGTCCATTGAGTTACAATAACTCTTCTTCCAGGGAGTCCTGGCACAACAGGTTGGGGTAAACAACCAATCGCAGGACACACTCACACAGCATTCATACACACATGCACACCTATGGGCAATGTGATCACTCCAATGAACCTCAGCATGTTTTTGGAGGACACCTGTGGGGGGACACCAGAGTACCTAGTGGAAACCCCGCGATGACACGGGGAGAACATGCAGACTCCACACACAAAGAGCCATGGCAGAGACTCAAACCCAGACTTGTACCCAGCGGTGTGAGTTAACAGTGCTAAACACTCCACCCCCAGAAGTTTATTATAATTCTTTAACCACCATTTATATAAAAATAATTACTTTGACTGGAAATTGTTTTAAAATTATATTTACAGGAAAGGCAAAATTAATGAACGCACTGCATGTGCACATGCCGTGTCACTCTTTCCAGTCTGTTGCTTTTACATATTTCTGTGACAGATTGCGTTTGCCGGGAGGTATCACGCGCTGCAATTCTCAGAAACTCCAGCCGCAGAAGTTGTTCATCTTACCTGCATCTGTTGTCCATTTTCCGACTCACACCTGCATTTGGGTGACGTCATTTGACAGATCCAGTGGAAAAACAGTAAATCAGAAAAGAAATGATCGATCAAGACATTAGCAGGCCAATCCAACAGGACTCTTTCATCTCTGCCAAGGTCAGATGAGGGAGCTAATCTCCATTAGAAACAGAGGTGACCAATCGCCAGTAGGATCTGCATGATGGGACGAGGTTTCCTGTCTGCAGTCCCTCCAGTCCAATCCATACAATGTCCACCTTACAGCCACCCACATTTGAAGTCTTCATAAAAAGGTTCTTGCGATTCAAGTTTCAAGATTTTTTATTTTCATTTGTACATGGATCATCTATGGGCATCTGTGGGCAGTGGTGACTGAATGGTTAGGGAAGCGCACTTGTAATTGAAAGATTGCTGTTCCAAATCCCTGACCAGCAAGGCACCGCTGAAGTACCCTGAGCAAGGTACTGCCCCCAAGCACTGCTCCCCGGGTGCTGAATTAGCTGCCTCCTGCTATGTCACATTGGCACATATGGGTAAAACGCAGAGGACACATTTCGTTGTTGTGCGCTGTGTGCTGTGATATGTCAACAATGACAATTAATCTCTAAATTCTAATGGTACAACAGGGTGGGCCAGTTCCTGCAGATTCCCCTGCTCAAACACATCTTAATTAGCTAATTGCCAAGGGAGTGTTCCACAAAGTAAGATTTCTCAGTTAGCTGGGTTAAGCTAAAAGTCAAGATTGTTAAAGTAAGGAGCATTCCCATTGGACGATCCTGACTTCTAGCTTAAGCTAACCCAGCTGACTGAGAAATCTTGTTTTGTGGAACACCCCGCAGGTTTAATAGGTGTGTTTGAGCAGGATTCTGACCCTCCAGGACCAGAATTGGGGAGCCCTGTGCTACCATGAAAGTCTAAGTTATCTGCCTCCTGAAAATTACAAAGCAATAAATACAAAATGCAATAAAATATCTGCTATGTTTCAAAATAAGAGCGTGTTGTCTTTATTTCTCTTACCTGCCGTTAAAACCAACGCTTGCACGCCTTGCATTTTGCATTCCATAACTGAAAGACCTTTTTAGTGGCACAATTACGTGGGGGCCGTCAAGCTGCAAGAGACAGTCTTCTGCGGTTTATTAAATGCAAAACAGGTGTTACACAATCGATAAGCTATTTTTGGCTGCTCACGGTATTGGAAATGAACTGGTTTCTACAGAGATATGTGGTAACTTCAATGGGTTTTTTGATCAGCAGCATCTCAGAGAGGGAGACGACCAGCAGTATGGGGAACGGAAGAGAACAGAGAGAACGACATAAAACACAGACACTGCTTGAGCCCAGGGAAACTCAAAGCCTGCCCCTGCCAACGGAGCAACATGGTACATTTAAGCCACATTCAAACAAGAGATTTGTTTGTGTCAAAAGCCTGAATGTTTCCCTAAGAGAGTCATAAGCTGATTTTAATATTAAAGCGTGTTGATATCCAGCAAGCAAACCACTAAGATCCAAGTTTTTATATTTTTTTTTTAAACAAGGAGATGCAGCTATAATCATTTCCGAATGGGAGAGCAGACCTTTTTCAGAAATGCAAGGCCCTCGTCATACAATGCACCCAGTCGAAAAAGGATGTACATTTTCTTCCTTCTGCAGACTTCGTATGCCTCTCCCGCACCTAGGCATCATCATCAAGGTCGAAAGAAAAAGACATCTTTTAAATTAACAATGTAACGGGTTCATACTCATACTTACAGGTGGGTTTTTGGTTGTGTATATTACACACAATTGTTTTTACTACAGAAAATATAGTCCTTTTTACTAAAGCCCCTGCAAATAAGGCTACAATTATCTAATGATTGTTTTTTTTTTTTATTTAAGATGGGGAAAAAGATGCCTATCATATCTCAGCAGCTTCACGGTGAAATCTGAATAAATAACCCTGACGCAATAAGTCACAGACAGTCACAATGGTTACGTGGCTTCCTGTCCCTTTTTCTGAAAATCTCCTGATTGTGAAATGTTGAGATTTTCCAAAAATGAGGTTAATCCCCATCCTCCCTACAGTTCTTCGGTAATCGGGAAAACATGCAGACTAAGAATATGATTAATTGTGATAATCAAGTTGCTCGTGTTGTTGTTTTTTGTTCGTTTCAATTACGGCAGAAATGGCATTGTTACTTTCACTACACTGAGCAATTTTATCACTATCTTCTGTAAAATGAGGGCATCTAATGGAGAAATTCAGTATTACAACTGGCCATTACGACTGACAGCTTTCTCATTTTGATACATGGACAAAAGTATTGGGACAAACCCCCTAATCGTGAATTCAGCTGTTTATTTCAGGCCCTGTGCCACAGGTCTATAAAACCAAGCACCTATCCATGCAGTCAGGTTTACAAACAATTGTACGAGAATGGGTTATTCTGAAGAGCTCAGTGAATTCAAGCGTGGTACTGTCACAGTATGCCACCTTTGCAAAAAGACAGTTTGTGAAATTTCTTCCCTGCTAGATATTCCACGGTCAACTGTAAGTGGTGTTATTGCAAAGCGGAGATATCTAGGAACAATGGAAACTCAGCCATGAAGTGGCAGACCATGTAATGTAGTGGTGTGAAGTTCCTGAGTAGAAGTCACCAGCGTTCTGTTGACTCTGTACCTGCAGAGGTCCAAACTTCCTCGGGCATCAACCGCAGCACAAAACTGTTGCACCAGGAGCTTCATGGAATGGGCTTCCGTGGCCGAGCAGCTGCATGCAAACCTCACATCACCCTGTGCAATGCCAAGCGTCAGATGGAGTGGTGTAAAGCACACTGCCACTGGACTCTGGAGCAGTGGAACCTGGTTCTGTGGAGTGACGAATCACGCTTCTCTGTCTGGCAGTCTGATGGACGAGTCTGGGTTTGGCAGATACCAGGAGAACGTTACCTGCCTGACTCTATTGTGCCAACTGTAAAATTTGGTGGAGGAGAGATAATGGTATGGGGTTGTTTTTCAGAGGCTGGGCTAAGCCCCTTAGTTCCAGTGAAAGAAACTCTTAATGCTTCAGCATGTCAAGACATTTTGGACAATTCTGTGTTTCCAACTTTGTGATACCAGTTTGGGGAAGGCCCTGTTTTCACACACCTTTCAACTAGAATGGCGATTGTGAGCCAGGCCTTCATGTCCAACATCAGTGTCTGACCTCACAAATGCTCTTCTGGATAAATGGACAAAAAAAATCTACTTACACCCTGCAGAATCTTGTGGAAAGCCGTCCCAGAAGAGTGGCAGCTGTTATAGCTGCAACGGGGGGACCAGCTCCATACTGATGCCTATGGGTTTAGAATGGGATGTCATGAAAGTCCCTGCATGTGTAATGGCCAGTCGTCCATATAGAGTACACAGCATGTTGGTGCCCATGGGGTAACGGGACGGCCGCTAATGGCCACCTGTACATATTCAAGTCACACTGGGTCCAGACCCAAAATCAAAGTACAGACACTCCTCTACTTACGAACTTTCAGACAAAGGAACATTGAGGACTGTAAGTTGAAATTGTGTTCATTGGACTCCCGTTTTCTGTCTGCATCATCAGTTTTTTTTCTGTGCACCAATTCCGCCTAGTACGACTTCTGGCCGCTACTCCCGCCGCGCAGCAGCGTACCGTGCGTACTCCCAGCATCCTAGTTCTTTGTACTTGCGTATACCCTTAAGGTGATGTTGAATTGCGACTTACGAACATTTCAGGTTACGAACGGCCATTCGGAATGTAACTCATTTGTAAGTAGAGGAGCGTCTGTATCTGCAAATAGACTTGCTCACACATATATTTTAAATTAACTGACGTAGCCTCAAAGGCAAATAAGTCACACAGTTTAAAGAGTAATAAAACACCATGTAAATTGTTAAATCAAAGCATTCAAATAGGCCTATCTAGGCCTGCTGGTTTCCTGCCGCTTTGCAGGCAGCGTGTAACTGAGAAACACATTTTCCAGGACTTTATACAGATGTTATACAATACCCACCATGGTTTTATACCTAAGTCGGCCCTTCTGAAGGTTAGCGTGCAGAGGTTTGGGTTGTACTGGTAGCTTTTATCGTGTGTAGCAACAACGCATTCCATGATACTAACTTGGGAGGCCTATATATTCCAATCAACTCAGGTACCTGTTTAAAGTTTCCCAAAAGACAACATCCATCAATCCATCCATCTGTCCAGCCATGCATCCATTCTCTGCCGCTTATCGGGGGTCAGGTTGTGGGGGCAGCAGTCTAAGCAGGGAAACCCAGACCACCTTCCTCCAGCTCCACCGAGGGGTTGCCAAAGCATTCCCAGGACGGCCCAGAAATATAATCTCTCCAGTGTGTCCTGAGTCCGCCCCGGGGCCTCCTGCCGGTTGGATATGCCCAACACCTCCCCAGGGAGCCGCCCAGGAAGCATCCTAGACAGATGCCTGAACCACCTCAACTGGGTCTTTTTGATGAGGAGAAGCAGCAACTCTACTTTGAGCTCCTCACCCTATCTCTACGGCTGAGCCCAGACACCCTGCAGAGGAAGCTCATTTCTGCCGCTCGTGTCTGCGATCTCATTCTTTTGGTCATTCCCAAAACCTTGTGACCGTAGTAGACCATAGGGTAGGAATATAGATAAACTAGTAAATCAACAGCTTTGCCTTCCAGCTCAGCTCTCGCTTTACCAGGTCAAAACAATACAGTGTCTGCATAACTGCTGAAGCGGCACTGATCTGCCTGTCGATCTCCCTCACTTCCTCCGTCAAATATAGACCTCTGACATACTTATACTCATCCGCCTGAGGCAGTAACTCCCACCAGGAGAGCAGAATTCCCCCTTCTCTGGTTGAGAACATTGACCACAGACCTTGAGGTGCTGATCCACATCCAGGCCGCTTCACACTCAGATGCAAACCTCCTGCAGGTCACAGCCCCTCCAAGAATCGCCACCTTCTTAAGGATATGCTGTTGGGAGTCACTACCATTGCTAGGGTCACCCAAGGCAAACTGGTGCTGGATGAGCGCCCAGACTAAATGTGACTGACATAGTCCCCTGTGATGAGGGAGAAGATGGTCCGTGTGACCCCACCTGGACTAGGGAGACTGAGGCCCCGCCCATAGTCAGTCAGAACATGGGTCCACCCCCATGGGGGTCAGGTGCAACGTAGACAGGGTGGCAGTCAAAGGCAGGTGTCTCTGCGGAGCAATCATTGGGTACCAAATCTGGCACAGAGGAAAACTGAAAAAGCACATCAATTAATACAGCTGATGGTTATTCTGATTATTTTTTAAGTGAACCTAAAATATATTTAGTTGGTTCAGCTCAAAAATATGTTTAAAATGGCTTACCTACGTTGACGTTAAATTTTAAGTAAACATTGCAGACAAATATAGCCTACATTTTGGTAATGTATGTTTAGTACTGCAATTTATTCTTTGTTGAATATATTTAAAAAGCTGAATGCATAATGCTGCTTTAAGGTAAGGGTACACTGGGATGGTGTGACATTTAATCGCAAGGCAGGGCGCCTTAAGCTACCGTGCGTATTTTTATAATACGTCCCAATATATCATCAAATGCAGGAAAATCCATTCAGAGACTCAAACAATAATAATAATAAGAATAATAATAATAAATATTAAATCATAACCTGACTGTTGCCAACCAAACTTATGAAAACGTGATTTTATTTACATTTGACTAAACACATATTTGATCTCGTACACATTTCAATCGTAATGTCGCTGTTTGCTAAGCTGAACGACTTTGGGCGATTGTCAGACTAACGCCAAGAAAAGACACATCAAACATGTTATTTTCGGGAATAAAAGAACAGCATTCAAACTGATGCTTGACAGCCAGCACAACATGTTCTATTTAGAACATTTTGAGCAAAGGTTCTATTTAAAAACTTTAATGTTTTACAATGACACATAATTTAACCCAAATATAAATAATAAAAACATTAGCTTAAGTGTTGCATAATGTTGTCAGTCACACATTAATTAATTCATTCAATATTTCTGGGTATCTGGCGATTGTCTTAAAAACAACTGGTGCCACAGCAGCTTTTTTGGTATGAATTCACTTCTAACATGTTTAAGTAGAACAAATTATCAAATTAGTCTGTTAAATGACTTCTAACATGAACATATCGCAACAATTGCCACTTTGTTAGGTGCACCTGTTCAGATGTTCTTTGAAGCAAATATCCAATCATATGTCAGCAGCACAATGTACAATGTAAAAAAGCATGTAGATACAGCTCAGGACCTTCAAGTAATATTCACATTAAACACCAAAATGGGGAAGAAAGGTGATTTAAATGATTTGAACGTGGATGGTTTTTGGTGCCAGATGGGCTGGTATGAGTTTTCCAGAAACTGCTGATGTACTGGGATTTTCACACAAAACCATCTCTATGGTTTTCAGAGAATGGACAGAAAAAGAAAAAACACCCAATGAGTAGCAGTTCTCTGGTCAGAAACGCCATGTTGATGGCGGAGGTCAGAGAAGAATGGCCAGACTGGTTCGAGCTTATAGAAAAAGGCAACAGTAACTCAGTAACAGTAAAGAAGAGTACAGTAACAGTAAAGAAGAATATCTGTGATGCACGTCACGTCAAACTTTGAAGCAGATGGCCTACGGCAGCAGACCACACGGTGCCATTCCAAAGAACAAGGACCTGAGGCTGCAATGGGCACAGGCTCGCCGAAATTAGACAATGGACGACTAGAAAGATTTTCCTGGTCAGATGAGTCTTGATCTATGCTGTGACATTCAGATGGTTGGGTGTTCACACAAAAGCATGGAAACATCCTACCTTGTCTCAACCAGTGCACGGGGGATATTTTCTTGGCACACTTTGTGCCCCTTTGTACCCATTGGCTGTAGTTTAAAAGCCACAACCTACCTGCTGCTGACCATGTTCATCCCTTTATGACCTCAGTGTGCAGACAATCCCTCCCTGGGTTATGAATACCTGACTTGCGGAAAACTCGTACTTACAGGCAAACCACCATAAAGCCTGTTATATTAAAAATCCAGGTTAAATGGTACGTGGTAATGAATGCAGGCAGTTCTTTGACCCTCGTGAAAACATTGCATGGCTTTAGTGGTTCATTGGCTTGAGGGACGGTACTGTACAGTACCATACGTACTTACTTTTACTATCACTGATATGTACTGTATTTTTCTGACTTGCCGACAAATGCAACACAATGGGGAAAGGATCTTGCTTGTAACCTGGGGACTACTGCAGCCAGCTTCTAATGGATACTTCCAGCAGAAAAACGAGCCATGTCACCAAGGTCATATCATCTCAGCCTGGTTTCTTGAACATGACAATGAGTTTAGTCTACTCAAATGGGCTCGATCTCAATCCAACAGAGCACCTACGGGATGTCGGAGATCGGCAGATTTGCATCATGAAGGTGTAGCTGACAAATCTGTAGCGACGGCGCGACGCTATCATGTCAGCATGGAACCAAAGTCTCCGAGAAATGTTTCAAGCACCTTGTTGAATCTATGTCACAAAGAGTTAAGGCAGTTATAAAGGTAAAAGGGGGTCCAATCTGGTACTAACAAGGTGTGCCTAATAAACTGGCTAGTGAGTGTGTACTACAATGATTTAGTGTGTCATAGTCTTTGAAGGGAAGAAATGTTCTCAGCAGCAGACATGCATAAATCATGGCTCCAATTTTTAAGATACTGCCAATGCCTGTGATTGGTTGTGATGTATAATTGCATTGCAAAATGAGCACAGCACAAACTGTACCACGCCATGCTGATGGTGTGTCTTTGGCATTCATTCTCAGAAGGCTACACTGACGAAAGTTTGGCCGTAACATAGCAACCTACAATACACTAGTGATGCATATGCAGGGCTGCTAATTATCATGATTACATGACCTAGAAGGATATTAGCGCACAGCTTATCATTTGAACCTACAGCAATATGCAGATTACAGATTATACAAAATATTATATAAAAGCAAAGCAGGCTATTTCTTCCCCATACAAAAACTAGGCTTGTGTGTGGCTCAGAATGTTAGAACACTGGACCTATGAGTTAAAAGTTGCCAGCTCAATTCCCAGCACCAGCAAAATGATTTCACCAATAGGACCTTAAGCAAAGCCCTTAACCCCCTATTCCTGTATGACCCGCATTTCGTAATTGTACATCGCTTTGAATAAAAGTGTCACCAAAATAAATAAATGTAATAAGCTCTAGGCAGTAGCTGTGTTAGTACAATTTAGTGAACAACATTTTAATGGAATCATTAAAAAGTGTAATAGCCCACCGAGAATCTAGAATTGCCTTGCAATTCCACTGTTAAAAATCGACACAAAATATGTTTTTCGTTTACTAAACGAGATCATTTATAATTTCTGTCCTATAGTTGCAAATATAGTGTTAATGCTGAGTGTACACACATCTGCATACGTTTTTCTCTAACATCCGGTCAAATTTAAGAGTTCTGGCGTCTTTCAGCAAAAGACAAATTCGCAGTCAGGGAAGCGGAGCTGATACCACGTTTGTCATTGATGTTGACATTATCCACACCAGTTCCCCATTTCACCGGCCGCAACTCCCAAAAAGACGCGAAAAGGAATCGGCGCCGAACTGCGTAGTTTCACTTCTACAAAGCTGACATTTAATCAAAGCTGGGTCACAGAACAAGGTGACCGCTGTAAGAAAAGGACTGGATGTTATATGCCTGCAATTTCCCTTTCTCGGTACTTTAGCAGAGTTGTTACGAAACGTAAAAACAAAGGTTTTATAATCGAATCCTTTCGTCCAATCAGAGAACGGAGCGCAGCCCACGTGATTTTTTTTTATGTAACGAAGCGGAGTAGAATGATAATTTTACTGTATCTGTAGTGTGCGGTGAATAACTAAACTACATAGCAGTCAGAGGGCTTTAATGTATTGAGATGTTTTGTCCATATTTATGATATCTGACACTTTGTCTCCTTAATCCGCGATGTCTGTTCTACATTCCGACAGTAGGATCTTCAGAGATCCCAGTTTATGTAGTGAAACTACGTGGGACGAGGGGGGTTGTGTAGATCAGATATTCATTTTACAGAAAGCTTTCATGTTGGCATCAGAAAACCGCGTTAAAGAAGCACTAGATTCTTTCTCCGTGGCCTTACGGTATGGTCCTGTCAGACCACAACAACTAAGTGCTTTAGTTGATAGTATCTTGCGAAACTCCAGCGGTAATACGCCGTCAGACAGCTGCTCTGGAGACTCCAGTGTCGTGTTTACTTGTCCGAGCTGTCGTGGATTTCTCTGCGAGCCCGTAACTGTTGCTTGTGGACATTCATACTGCAAAAGGTGTTGGCGACGGCACCTGATCTCAAAATGTACGCTGTGCCAGGAGACCACCGAAGCGGCGATCGGGACTGAGAACGTGGGGACACTGAAACCAAACGTGATTCTCAACTACCTTTTAGAAAAGTGGTTCCCTGCAGAGACAAAACGGTGTAAAGTCATCGGAGAAATTGAAGATCTGTCCAGAAGAAGACTTTTTGACAAAGCGTTGGCTCTTGCCAATGAGGTGATTGAATCAGGTAAGCCTTGGTTTCACATGATATGGTATGGTAGCAATTATTGTTTTAACATATTTAGTTACTTAATTTATAACTCTAATACAAGCCTTATACAATTGATTACTAAAATGAAGCTCGTCGTAAGCATGTTCATTACATCAGGTAAACTATGGAAACCAGTGTCTGTGTTTTTCTATGCTGAACAAAATTTTATTTTCTAAAGAAGGTTATTTACTTAACCACCTACAGCTGGAAGGTGCGCATGCGCGGTACGAGGCACGGTCTGCCGATGCAAGTATAAATAATAAAGTGCTCCAAGCGTTATTTAAGAAATCAATAGCGTACAAAAGTTTTATTTACTTTTATAATAATTAAATCATGTAGGGTTTTTTTGCATTTATACAATGACTGACCTTAATACACCAGGGTAGTCCTCACCGTTTCTTGTAGGCTTAAACCGATTTTGTAGGGCACAAGGCTGGGGTATACCCCGGATTGGATGCCAGTGAATCGCTGGGTACATACACTCACGCACCCACAATCTCTATAGAGAAGTAAGAATCGCGTATTATCCTATCTGCAATTCCAGAAGTATATCATGGTATTTTTTTGTGGAAAACTCGTACTTGTGTATAGATCATAATTTTAATCACGAAGTGCAGCCAGCCTAGCAGACCTTAATATCATAGAAGAGTTAACAGTGTGCGCTGGATTTCTTGTAAAAATGTACCTACTGACTTACTGACAGCTCAAATGGCAGCAAGTTTACCAAAAATCTTCACTGGTCACAGTTGCGTGACGAGCAAAGCTCATGTTAGCATCAATGTCAAGTGTCCTCTGTCATATTGTTTCATTCTGTCTTTTGTATACATTACTGTGATGTACTTTGTTGTACTGTATACAGGAAAAGTAAAAGTCACAGGCAGCTATGATTACTCCACCCCACACGGACTCACACACATAGATAACTGTTTTACCCCGTGAGTTTTTTTTTTCTGTCCTCCCCTCATACACAGTGAATAAAGAGGACTGCAGTGTATTCACAGTGTGTCAGTTTCATAGAGGTGTTTACAGTATGCCGTGAGCTCATTCAGCAAACAGGATGGCCGAGAGGACGCGTTCCAGGTCTTACTCGGAAGTCACGAGGCTGTATTGAATGTTTGTTTGGTTTCTGAGCACCTGTCAGACCTGATCCCGCCCTCTCCCACAGGTCCCGGTGATATGCTTGCTCTAGCGTATCGAGCAGAGGCGTACGCTGGGCTCGGGAGGTACGAGTCAGCCCTGAATGATCTGGAGGTTCTGTGTAAGAGCGCCCCCCACTGGCCAGAGGTAACTGATACAAGGGTTACCTTCTGTGTTATACGAAAGCCGTATTTGTACCGACTGACCCTTGGCATTTATCTTCAATTAAAATACATTGCTGTCCTTAGATGAAGGGGTCGAGCGAGGGCACTGCGTAAAAGCTGCTGAGCTCAGGAGTTGCATTGCAAAAGCTTAAATTGCAGTGAGAGCCATGTGTTATGTGTTAGGGGTCATGTGACATATCACAGTGCCAGAGCCAGTGTATTTTTTCCGTTATGTTGTTATAATGGTTAGGATGTAACCCACTGTTGCCAAGTGGGTCAGTTCACAAAAAGCATTGTGTTGGCCACAGGGTTATTTTCGGAAAGGCGATGTACTGCAGAAAATGGGCCGCGTGGAAGACGCCCTGCAGGTGTTCCTCCACTGCTTGGCTCTGGATGCAGATTTTATTCTCGCAAGGAAGGAAGTGGAAAAGGTAATGAACGGCCAGCTTATTGAACTCCATGACCTTGGGCCAACTATAAATAACCATAGTTCTGCAACTCTGGACCTTCTTCGTGTTTTGCAGTAGAGACTAGGTGTCTGCACAATAAAATACTATGAGACAGAAATGAAGAACATTTCTGAATGTATTAGTGTATTGTTGCAGCCTGATAGGATCTGTTTATGGTTTTATGCTTGAATATACCAAACAGAAGCAAGAAATCAGTGGCTTCTTGCAAACTAGAAAGAAATGCATGCTCTCTGAAAGTACAACTTAAAGAACAGATGCAATAAAACAGGAAAACATTTTAGGGTTAGGTGACACATCAAATTAATAAATGTACCAGAACAGTTATTTGTGGGCACTGGATGTATCTGTTTTCTACATCTGGGTCTGATCCCAGATAGCACTGCTAACTTCACAGTCACAAATACGCTCTAGAATAAACACAGATTATGTAAATGTTTGCTAAGTGTTGTCTTGCTGAGTCTTTCATAACACTGACCCAAACCAAAGAACTTGTACTTCGGAAGCTCTTGTAGATACAGTAGTAATACAGATTTTCTACAATGTAGCAATTAAACCGTTGAGTGATGTATGCACAGTGCTACTGCTAAACATTGTATTGTGTTCAGTGGGATAAATTAATAAATTGTTCATAGATGAGCTTCATTTTTATATACAGCTTAACTAGATTTAAATAAAAAGTCATGCACATAATGGAAACCTTTGGAGGCCTTTTCCGAGGCTCCAGATTGTCGTAATAATTTGGGGAGAAGACTTTTATTTTGATAAACGAGAACATTAGTGACACAGGAGTCACGCACAGACAAAAGTCCTTGGAGCATTTTAAAAACAGACGAGTGTATTACTCATTAGTAAGACAATCAGTGGTCACCTAACCATCTCTCAACATTTATTTTCAAGGCAGATGTATTTCATATTGTATTTTCAATTTAGCCCCGTGTTTTTGCGGATGTGCAGATCCTTCATGACCTGCTGCTGCCTGCTTCTGCGGATGCCAGACTGGCCCAGCAGGTGGCACACTTGAGCCCGTCTTCCTGCCTGCCCAGGAAGGTGGAACTGGTGAACACCCAGGTGGAAGCATCTCCGCCATCACTCCAGGATCAAAAGGAGGTAAATCCTTTTTAGGGAGTGTCTTTCTCATGACGCAGTCATTCGTTTCATGAGGCTCTGTTTTTAATGATTGAGACTGATTCTCGCCTGCCTTCCGTGCCCAGGACTGTGACATACCCCCTCCTCCACCAGCTTTGGGGGGACTGAGACTGAGGAGCTCCACCCTACTGTTAACTCCCCAAGACCAGCCCACCCTGCCGAAGAGGAAACTGCCTGTCCCTGCTGATGGGAGGAGCAAACACCTGAGAGAAGAAGGTAAGTGTCCGTCATGGGTAGTGACAGGTATGCTTATGCTGCATTCCATTTACCTCGGAGGTCGAAGCTGGGAATGACGTCATACCCTAGTTAATCATGTTCCAGTACAAGAAGTCGGAAAGCCATTTAGCAACATCAGTTCTAGCCAAGGTCATTCTTAGCTATTGTTAGCAAGAGACTCCCGTGTGAGTTACATCTCATGCACTTTGGTCTCAAAAAAAATTCTGATCCCAGGCATACCCATGTTATCCAGAAGATACCCAGTAACATAACTGTCATGTAAGATCAGTACTTTCCGAGATACAGCGAATTATCTTGGGAGAGGGGTGTCAAAATTGACACAACTGTATTTTTTTGTCAGTTTCACAAGAACTAAACCATCTAGCAGGTTGAAATTTTGCATAGTGGTACGTCTGTAGGTACTGCATGTAACAAAACCCAAATGTTTGGTCCAGATGACACCAGTTGGAGAGAGCAGACTTTCAAAAATGTTAAAAAAATATTTTGCATCTTTGGCTTTGCCATGTTTCCGCTTTCAGAAACCATACTTATAACTGATACGGTCTGCTGAATTTTTTTCCATGTTTAGAAACCTACACAGGGCTTTTCAGACGGTTATAAACAAATAAGAAACCGCATCAAGATTTGATCAGCAGACCACTCAAATTTGAAAAAATCATTTTCGGTCTAATTTTCAAACCAGCTTAATGCACTGGGGGAATATCCAGACATTTTTTTTATTATTTTTCCTATATTCTAGATGGTCCTTTCTTTCTCAAAAAACAAGTCTTGCATTTCTTATGTGAATCTTTCATTTTTATTTTCCGTTCTAAACATGGGTTAAATTTTCCATTTGTTGCTAATGGTAATCGGCTAAGTTAGCGACGAAGAAAGTCCATATCCTTGCATTTGGAGTATGAAGGAGCCATGTTTTGTTCTAAAGTGGATTTTGGGAGAACATAAGCAGAGGCAGTCTTCTTAACAAGGACCTCATTGACTTCCCCAGATTTTCATTTGCCGTACTGTGACGTATTACGCTTATTGACTCCTACTGGTCCTGCTGGAGATAGAAGGTTGGCTAAAGTCCATATCATTGTTCACTTCTCTTAACTCCACTGGATCCAGTTGCTCAGTGGCAGACGTAAGCTTTGACCAACTGTTTTTAGTGCATTTTCTGACCTGGAATAAGTCAGGTTGAAATGTCACTAAGCCGGTTTAATTTGGCAGGGTTGTTTTGTGGTTTTTGGTCACTACTTTAAAATGCAGTCCCAGGGCGTCAAAACATTTCTTCTGCAGGAATTTGTATTTGTCAAGGTGCATGTTTCTATGACGAATGCATATTGTTGCATCTGGGCCAGCTGCATTTCGTGATCTGAGAATTATGAGTTCGTTGTCAGCCTCTGAAAGAGCATACAGCATCAGTAGATTGTGCTTCCGTGACAATATGTTTGTATCACATTAATACAATGTTCAATCGTTGTCAAAAATATGAAGTGAAAGAAAGACTACTAACCTGGTGTAATGAGACAGATGGCATTCACTGTCAGCCAAACTGAGAGTACAGCTTGAGAGCTTTGTGGCCCTATTGAGACAGCTACAGTACGCTTCAGGACACCAACTATACAGCGCAACCACAGGTGCGACCATCATTGAAATTTCAGAGCACAATCCCACTCCTACTCAGGAGCCATCAGCTGATCTCATCAGAGAGCAACAGGTGGCAGTAACAAATAAACCATACAGTGATTTATTCTTGCCATCAAAACTTACTGATTGATAACTCAGTGATTTACCATTATTGACACGTGATGCATTCAGCCTATGTTTAGGATGGAAAATAAACATGAAGGAGTTTCTTAAGAAAGGTAAGATTTGTGTTCCGAGAAAGAAGGGACAATGTAGAATAAATGAAAAATATATTTTAAATTATCTGCACAATCCCACACGCCGTTATAGTGCTCTGAAAATGAGATCCAAAATATTTTTTTGGGTTTGAGAGGTCTGCTGTTCAAACCCTGATATAGTTCCTGTTACTGATGCAGTTCCTGTTACTGATACAGTTCCTGTTACTGATGCAGTTCCTGTTGCTGATACAGTTCCTGTTTTTGATACAGTTCCTTTTCTGTGTATTGCTTTTTCAGAAAGTCTATATAATTATAAGGAAGAAAAATCTAAAGTCTGTGTTACAAATATAGCTAAAGCAAAAAGTCAGATAATTTTTTGTGAAATTAAAGGGGCTGCTTTGACCATGCATGGTCATCTGGACCAAATGTTTTAATTTCGGCACCTAATATACCCATTAATATACCAGTATGCAAAGTCTGAGTTTGCTCAGTGGTTTAATTCTTGAGCTATGGGAAAAATGAGGTTGTATAAAATTGACACCCCCCTCACTTCAGCAAATTTTGGAATATATTGATCTTACATCAAGTTACAGGGTGTATCCATTGGTTGATTTGACATGGAATGACACAATACCAGTTGCTAACGATGCATTATGCTGTATTTTGCGCATGCAAACTCCATAGCAGCATGTCCACAGATAGCAGAGTGTGTACATGCAGCCATGTATATGGTTGAATGACACAAATAAGACACAAGTGCAAATTAATAGTATATAACTGTAGCATTCACTTCTGTTTGATGATGAAAGTAGCAATCTTGAATTATGAAGCTGGAGTTTCAAAGGTTCCTCCGTGTTTCAGAGTCAGAATTCCGACTTCAGGAGGCATCCCAGTTGAAATTTCCGACTTGGACTTGGAACTCAACTTTCCGAGTTCAAATGAGATGCACCATAAAGCAGTCTCTTTCAACCGTGTTTCAATCATCGGCTCTCTCCTGTTCTGTCTAGATGCCACAGTGCCCTCTAGAGGGGTTCCCAAGGAGCTGTTGGAGGCCAGTGACTTTGAGTGTTCTCTCTGTATCAGGTGAGCAGCGTGAAGATTGAATGCGGCAGCAGTGTGACACTCGTTCATGGCAAGAGGGTCAGAAAAGAGCAAATTCACCAGCTTTACGGGATACCTGTCTAACAGACCGCTCGCATTTCACATTCATCATATTCACTCCATAATAGGAAGTGAGGCTGCTCAATAGCAGATCGGGCTATTACTATGGATAATTTGCATGTCTCTGGTTTTTATTTTTTACGGTTTTATTTAATTATTTCGTTTTCCCAGGGGAACTCATTTCATTGCTCACACGTATTGCTGCATGCTGTAGTGCTGGAAGGTGGGGACCTGAGGGCGTTTCATTGCCTCCCCTTGTCAGTTTCGTGTAGGAATAACCTGGTGTTATGTCACTTATCTCACAATGCCTCCGAGGCAGCTTCATGCTTATTTCTCCGAAAACACTACGCTTGTTAGCTGTTGATAAATTGCAATGACACTGTGAAGTCTACTGGTCGTTCTATTTTCAGCACCCTGAGTTAAAAACCTTGTCCCATGCCAGTGATTGTGCAATTGATAAAATTGATTTTATATGGCTTGGTTTAACTGGTACTTAACCGGGTATGTTTTGCTCTGTTATAGACTGTTCTACGAACCGGTGACCACGCCCTGTGGACACACGTTCTGCCGAAGCTGCCTGGAACGGTGCCTGGACCACACCCCTCAGTGTCCACTCTGCAAGGACAGCCTACGGGGGGTGAGCAGCTCTCCCACCCAATACGGTCCCTGAAAGGTGGTGTCGTTCTCCTTCCGCTGTCTCCTCACCCTGTGACGATCTGCCTGCAGCTCCTGGCGTGCAGGAAGTTCAGCGTGACGACAGTGCTTGAGACGCTGATGAAGACGCTTCTCCCGGAGGAGTACCTGGAACGCCTGAGGAGCCACTCCGAGGAGATGGAGGAGCTCTCAGAGTGAGTAACCCCCCCCGCACACTGGCACGATCTGACTGCACGGACTTCTAGCTAGTCCTCTACTGTTATCCCTTCAGAAGTGACTCTAATTAGCAACCGAGGCTGATTTCTTAGCTGTACGCTAATTTTTTAAATGATGCTCAGCTCTCATGCCTTTGTACAGTCATCCCCCCGTATCCGTGGTTTCACTTATCTGCGGATTACCGCACCTTGGAAAAAAACAAACTCTAATGTGTAACAGTATGTTTTTTCATCCTTTGAGGGGTACAAAAGCATGATTTTCATTGCTTCGTCATCCCACGATGCATGATATTTTTTCATTAGGCTGAAACATACATAATCCCTTTCATTTGAGTATAGCATTGTACAATAATACACAATGTACTTTATTATTATATGTTTAATATTGGTAATGTCTTACTGTGCACAATTTATCAATTACCATATGTAAGTGCACAAAAATCTGATGCGATATGATATGATTCTCCTCTATTGCGATGCAGCGGCCGTTGATGTGATAGGATACAACGTAATGTGATTGGACACAATACAGTGCAACGCAAAAGAATTAGGACCAATGGGTGGTTTGCTGTTATCCTCAGTTTCAGCTCTCTGCAATAGGTCTTCCATATAATCCATGGAGAAGATGATATTTAAGGACTTGGGCTGTTAATGTGAAGAGCGTTTGCTGGTGTAACCTTTTCCATGCAGCTACACTATCGAACCTCCAATAAAAATCTCCAGCTATAAAACCATCAAACGGAATAACACTAAAGCTCCCCTGTTTGATTCGTTTTGTTGCTGTTTTTTTCTCCGCTTGGTCCTCCTCTGCCCTAGTAGCTTGAGGAGGGGTGTGCCAATATTCATCTGCACCATGGCCTACCCAACCGTGCCCTGCCCGCTGCACGTGTTTGAGCCCCGCTACCGCCTCATGGTCCGCCGTTGCCTGGAGACGGGCACCAGGCGCTTCGGCATGTGCATCAGTGACCCACACAAGGGGTAAGACCGCGGCACCGTGTCCGGCCGCAGGGGTGTCTGCTCGGGCCGCTCGAATATGGGAAAAATCATAATCACGATTATATAACATGATTATTTATTGGCTTTGGAAATATCCTGCATTTACTGAATTAAAACAAAATGTTTAACAGTGGATTTTCTTGAACTCTAAATATAATTCAGCTGAGAAACAAATAAAAATGGACTGAAAGGGATGCACTGGATTTGCACTGGATTTTGTTGCAAAATGAAATGCGGCTGAATAATCATTTCATTTTGATAATCATTGGAATCAAAACTGTAATTGAAATTAAAATTCAATTAATGCCCAGCCCTTTGTGTGCACTCAGAGGGAGATGATCTGTCTACTTCATCAGAGCTTCCCGTTACACTTAAGATGGCTTCCATAACAACATGGAACACAATACGTACATTTCCATGTGATTAACCAACATACATTACATATTACAAACACTCCTCATTTAGTGATCTAACTCTGACGTTAAGCGAAATTGTCGCTAAGTGAAATCGCGGTAGCCTAGGCGTGAAGTGGACATTTTTCACATTTTTGACATTCTACTTTTGTGAGGCGTACGTGTGTCCAAAACGAATCTTTCATTGCCATCTTATTTGTGAATGTTTGTGTGTGTGTGTGTGTGTGTGTGTTGTTGCTCTGTTTTACCAGGTTATAATACTCCGCATCTCCCTCCGTTTCCATGCCACAGGTTTGTGGACCACGGCTGCATGCTGCAGATCCGCTGTGTCCACTTCCTGCCCGATGGTCGCTCTGTCGTGGACACGGTGGGTGGGGAGCGCTTCCGCGTTCTGGCCCGGGGGATGAGGGACGGCTACCACCTCGCCGACATCGAGTACCTGGAAGACGTGAAGGTGCCCCAGCCGCCGCGCACATCTCCCCCCCCCCCCCAGCGGCCGCGCACGTCC
>JAABNX020000017.1:12419024-12434626 GCA_015163995.2 Mormyrus lacerda | reverse complement strand
GGGTCTTACCAAGGAATTATATAAATGTAACATCACCTCCCTTGACTTAAACTCCACACACCTAGAGATATAACCCATGTGGGGTCCCTCACAAATTTTGTTGGCCCACCGGTACACCAGATAACCAGCACAGCCCTGACCACAGTAGCCATCCAATAATAATAAATATATCCATGGATTTGTTGACATACCCACTAGCAGAGTATATTTGGTTCATCAATAGCTCATCAAATTATTTTTTTTATAATAATAATTACAACTTTATTGATCCCCGTGGGAAAATTCTTTTTACACCTCCCTCAACTTTCTCTTTGTAGAACAAGATGTCCGCAAAGGGCGGCCACCTGTTAGGGCACCCAGGGAGCTGGGGCTTAAGGGCCTTGCTCAAGGACCTGCAGATGCTGGGTTTGAACCTGTGACCTTGCGATCACAGGCTTAGCTCATTGAGCCACACTCCGCCACAAATGTTACCAAGCTAAAAAAGTTGTTCATCAAATTTAAGGTTTGGGAGCAAAACCTGGTCTCTTATAGCCAAGAACATATCAGGAACGTCTCGAAGAGCAGAAGAAATTCCAGCTGACTTTAATCGTGTTACTGTTCATTTGCCCGTGTTCTGTAATGTTCTGCAGGATATGGGGGTTTGGGGGGGTTGGCAAAGACTGACCTGGCCAAAGAGTGAGTTCAGCAGAGGGGAGTACATCTTAGCTATGGCGCTTTCACTGGTCTTCTTGGTCTTCTTGGTCTTCTTGAGCTGAGACGTGGAAGCTTCCCCAGAGGTTCCAGCCCCAGCAGCAGCAGCTCCTGCCTTCTTCTCAGACATGCTTCTCCAGAAAAGCCGTTATGTGTACAAGCGTGTCAATATATTGCTTGTTTTAAATTTGCGTAGAAATTCACATATTACATATTCTACATACACAGGGATGGGCAGTATTTCTGATACGTGTCTTCAAAATACTTATTTAAATACATAATTGCATGTATTTAAATATAATGATTGAATGTATTTGACTTGACGATAATACAATTTGTATCAACATACTTTCATGTTCAGTATTTTTGCATCTTGAAAATACAAGAAATACTTTCTTTATAATGTATGCGGGATGATGAGCAAAAAACATTTGTGCAAACACAAGGAGGGAAGTTTACTGTTTTCAGGCATTGTAATGAGGTCGCCCCCAACAGGCACCTCACAGTCACTGATACATCACTACAGTTCAACACTCAATTTTTTTTGCAAAAGTTCGCAAAACTTTCGATATAAATCAAAAAAAAATTATTTACATATATATATATATATATATATCAAACATATTGTATTTGTATTCATCAAACGTACAGTCGGATACACGTTTGATATGAGCAGTACAACTGATCAAACACTTACACGAGAAGGCGAAAGCGAAAACAGACATATACCCCTAAATACCTTTTTGCAACATTCCAAGAAATAAAACTTGCATGTCCTGTCAAACTCCAAAGCAAATTAACTCAAGGCTGAATATTTTCACTGCAGTACATTTGGTTAAGTTTCTAGCTCAAGTGTGCTTGAACAGGCAACGTTCATGGTTACTAGTTCATTCTCAACCACTACCCACTGGCCAGCACTGGAAAACAAGTCATGCCTACAAAAGTTCTGGTACCGCTTTACCATAAGGCTCCCTTGTACCACTGGTAAATGGTAGTAACTCATCAATAAAAAGAAAACTGTGTTATAACATGTTTAAAATAGTCTTTTAATAATTTACAAAGTATTACAACCTAATTAGTAACCAGATTATAAAGCATTCATAAACCCTTCGTATGGGCAGCCTTATTGTAAAGTGGCACCAAAGTTCCATTCATTATGTTAGGCAGCAGCTGCTGTAAATGCCGCTAGGGAATTTCCAGCAGAAAATGGCAGCAGTCTGTAAAGACCTGAAAGAAAGATGGGAAGTAGAGTGTTCGTCTTACCTTGATCACAGCTGGCTGGGAGATACCGAGGGAACAAATCCTGCTTTTTCGCTGGGGAAGTTCTACCTTTCTGCTCTACACTGGGGAGATGTGACCAACTGCAGCTCGTCCCACCCTTGAGGATGTGTCAGTAAGACTGCGGGAGCTGATTACCTGGATAAATGTGTCCAGATTATAAACTGCACCGTGTCTGTGTGTGACTTCAGGAGAAAAGGCGTGTGTGTTTGTGGGGTGGGGGAGGTCACTGGTGCACTATATGCCATTATTCCTTTTTCATGAAGGATGAACTCATAACTAGCACCACAAATCACACCTGCAGTCGGCCTTACCCCTTTCTGCCACATACATGATTTTTACCAGGATTCATACCTTGTGTCTAAACAAAGTTCTCAGTACAGTTCCAGTCTATTTTGCAGTTGGAGACCTTCCAAGCTACGATTATCCAGGCATTATCCTCCCTGTAAGCACGGACAGCTTCGCACCGCAGAGCCTGAGAACATAACTACTGCGTAGCTTCTCAGATGGGATCTTGTGCCGTTAATCTCTAAAATGATCGCACTGCGTCAGCAGTGTAAAAAAACTGAAATAATGCTAGAAAATCAATGTTTATTATTCTTTCAGTAAGAAATCTTGCATATTATAACACACACAGCAATTTATTACTGAGACTTGAAATATCATTAGCTTACACTAGTGGGCAAAATTATGGAAACACCTTACACTTTATTTAATCTGTTTACCACACCTGTTCCATAATGCACTAGAACATTTTGACTCTTTATCACAGCATTGCTTCTTCTACCTCTCCACTTTCCACACTGAGCTACACAAGTTATCAAGGGGCTGGATTTACATGTCAGCACAATGCAGAAAAGAGGGCTGCTGTGGGTCTGCATGAGGGTGAACGCCAGACCATGATTTCTGACCCAGAGATGCTGTCATTTACAGTAAAGTCATTCTGGCTGCAGGACCAGGATTCGCTCCAACCGCCAGGACTGGTGATTTTTATCACGTCGAGTTTTTGGGTCAGGTACCAAACTGCACAGTTTCCTACTCAGGGTCTTGAGGATGCTTCCTCCGTTCCTCTGTCCACAGCATGTCCTGCATCTCTCCCGTCCAAAAAAACACCCACAAAGGCGGGAAAAAGATCCTTCGGGTCTCCAGCATTTTAATTCCCGTTAATTTATAGTAAAACTGTTAATGTCAATCAAACATGAAAGTAAATGGCAGCTGCTTATCTCGTACACAGTTACTCCCACAAAAAGGGCATATTTTTGTTGAGTATTCCAGTGGCGAGGAAGTCCATGTGAGCAGAACCGAGAGTCACTCTGACCTCCGATACCTTGTGCCCGCCAGCAAGCACACACAACTGGACATTTACTCAAGGGTCAAAGGTTAAGCTTATAACTAACGCTGCTTAATAGGGAGTAAAGAGGCTTCACCTCATTTCCATCCATCCACAACGTCACCTGCAGAGGATTATTCTTTATGTGGGCCTGTCAGAACAACATGGGCCCCGGTGTCACTGGTTTGCTCATTACCGGGGGTGATCCGGGTGACTTTGCTGTGGTTCTGTTACAGGGAACAGGATGAGGAACAACCTGAAAAGGATACCAGTCCATTTAAGGGCACGTGCACACAGACACAAGCACACAGCATTAGTCACCAGCATTAAAACAATAACTGCAACACAGGCTGATGTGAAGTCCAAAAAATATTATCTAAATAGCACACATCTCACTATACTCTCTCTTTTTCAAAGCATAAAATCTCAGAAACTCACAACTTAAGGGGGACGTTTTTCCACTGCTGTAACATATCAGCAAACACTAGAGGGTGCCAGAGCACAGCAATCGCTTGTAACATCGAAGATCGAATTAATTAAGAAAGCGGTGCGATCATGGAAATGATGGATACAATTAAATTAAGAATTACATTTATATGCATTCAATTTATTAAATGTAACAATGATTAACAGCTGAATACAGCTGTACAAGTCCTGGGAGTTACTGACTACAAAAATTAACATTTATAATTCTCCCCACTACATACGCACTGCACTTTGAAAATCAGAATCCAAAATCTTTGAAGAACTACCTTAAGTGCCGATTTTTATACTGCTTGAATGCTAGAGCAGAAATGATTATACAAAAAACACATACAAACATTTGACTCTTACAGCATTTCTTTCTCAATCATGCCTGGTGTTTTGTAGTAAACCCTTTTGAATGGAGTACTAGGACAGAAAAAAGAAAATGTAAACAAGACCAGAGTGAACAGAGATTAACATAAATCTGAGTAATGCAAAAGCCATTGTGTGCAGAAGGCATTGTTTGCAATGTCTGGCTTAAGAGTTTCATCACGCTGCCCTCAGGCACCAAGACTGTCAATGTTTAAGTAGAAGCTTGAGAGTCAACTTTAGTTAGGACTTCCACAAAACAGCTGAGGAATAACCATTCATCCGTTGTAGAGGTATGGTGAGTAGGAAGTCTATTCTAGGATTCAAAAATAGAAAGGGAGTATAAAATGCTCCAGGCCGGAACGGCAACGTTCATGAGCTTTTTGAAGAGGATACGATGGTGTGCAATCAAACCCTTGCCTCAGAATCTGGCTGATTTGCAATCATTGAAGGACTAATGATCATTTTACAAAGCAGGTCTACAGTACGGTGTTGGGGTGTCTGCCTATGATCTGATACCTCTGAAGATTCTGGGAGTAAGTGTGCAGCAGACTGGCTCGAACACAATAAAACTGGCCAGATCTCAATTTCACTGAAATGCTGTTCCGTGAGCTGAAGCAGGACATACAAGCAAGATATCCTACGAAAATGTGAAACCTGAAAGAAATTAGTACAAGGAAATTGGCTGAAATACCCCATAAATGCTGCCCAGGTTTAATCAGCAGCTACAAAAAGTCTTTGGTTAAGGTTATTGCAAATAAATGAGGATCCAGTTGCATTTTCTTCAAATGACCTTGAAAAAGCTGTTCAATAAAGATATTGAAATTTAAGATGTTGGGTGCGTCTTAAATAAGAGTATATAATCAGCGTTTCCCCTATCATTATATTAGGGGGGCGCCCCATCCCCCCTTGAAGGTCAAGTTAATTTTATTTAATTTTATTTTCTATATAACGCCAGAACACAGGAGAAGTCTTTTAAGGCTACCTTTCCTATAAAACAGATCTATACATTGTCCTTCTATTAAGCAAACTAAATAGCCTTAAGCCATTTACCTTATTTACACAAAAGCTTGTCATTTTTGTCTCTACACGGTCGCGTGTTTACATTCTCCTCTGCTCTCTGTATGGCGCATGGCGGAGTTCTGCCCCGATGCGCGCACACACAGGTGAGCACACTCCCACCAGCGGACAGAGAGCGTAAATCACCTGAAAAGGAGACAAAAATATCTGCCTTTTTTTAAACACTCCCAGGGTGGTGAAGATGCACACTTTGTGGATTATTATCATAAAAAGAAATGTTCTGATGTTTAGTTCAGTTGTTATATCGACTGCCGTCATTAAAAGAAACACATGAACACCATGAATCCTGTCGGTGTCTGTCTGCCCCCCCTAAAAGCTGTAAACCTCGGGGAAACACTGATATTGACCCAGATGAGAATCAGGTCATATTTTACGACGCAGTTCATGCAGAAAACCAGATGTTTTGAAAGGTTCACAAGCTCCCCCCCCCCCCCCCAATACTGACTTTCAAATGGAAAATTTCAATATGTTCATCCTGAACCGTGCTGCATTTCTGCAAGTCAGAGGTTTTTAACAGCTATTAAATTAAGCAGCGTCAAGATGGCGGGGAGGGAATCACAGACATGAAATTTCTTCGTGGCAAAAAGTTAATTTGCACAGCGGCAAAGCGATACTAAACCCGGCAGCACGGAGTACGTTCACTCCAGACAGGCACACGGTATACACAAAGGACTGAGTGAAAAACAATTTATTTATATCAACCAACTGTAAAAAAAGGTTTATAAAAACAGCCACGCTAACAGCATTGATTTGTATGGAGCAGAGAGAACGAGGAACCGGGGAAGGCGTGTGACGACGTGGTGTGTTATGAGCGAGCATTTCTTTCCGTCTCTGCCAAACACTCCCTGACAAGCGCCCGAGCGTGGATTATACCTGGGGGGAGGAGAAGAGGACCCCATTAAGGCAAATTGAGATAACAGCGAACACAGGGATGTAGGTAGAAGGAAGCAGTGTCAGAGAAACAGCACATTCAAAGGCATAACAATGAGGTCCTGTAGTGACGGCGCGTTTCATCCAGCTAATAGACGCGGACGAGGCCGAGCGAAGGCTGGGTGCTTATTTCAAAGGAAACTGACAGAATCAGCATGATGTTAAAAATGCCTCATTGTATGTGTGGTGATCACTGGTGATCAGTGTTTCAACACACTGCCTGTGCAGGGTCCTCAATGCAAACCGTCTTTTTTGTTTGTTTGTTTGTTCTGACCCACCACATACTGTCCATGATTGGCTGACATAACGGGGCTGGTCAGCTGGATAATTATGCAGTTACCAGCAGGCTCGAAAATTAATATGCATTCGCGTCGTTCTGTTAATAGTGAATGTCACAACCATGTGATGTTTGTTGTGGAATGTATGTAAAATTGTAAATCGTTAGCTTTCCTGTCTGGGTCACCGCTAATATTAAATTGACGGCGGCTGTTAATAAACAGAGCAAGCTCCATTTCGAAAGAGTCATCTCTATTGAAATGACTTGCACACTTGCCACGATACATTTTTTTGTAGGTCTGCTGCATCGACAATATTCTGCACCCTCTAGGGTTGTATAGTGACATAGACCGGACAAGGTGGCAACATCATTAAACATGCCACAGTTTGTTTTCGCCAAAGTGTTCGACTTCATTGGGTCTGACCATGCAACCTTATCGTAACACAGCACACATGGCACTGAAGTGGTTTCCAGTCCACAAGAATGGGTCAGGCTGGTCGAAGTAGGTGACAAACACACACAAATAATGATTTTGTACATCATTAGTGCACACGGGTTTCATGGTTCCTAACTGCAATACCTCTTTTCAACCTCTCCATGGCGCTCTTGCTACCAGCATAGGTAGGCCGGATCTCACGACTCATCTCCTCAATGACTGCCAGCAGCTCGCTGTAAGTGGACCCCTGAGAAACTTTCACTGGCTGAGAGAGAGATGACAAGAGGGATGTTAACAGCACACTTAACTCTCATCCCACACAGTGAGAGGAATATTTTTACACAAAATTATATACATATTATATACAGGTTAATCTTTAAGTTAGACATAAAATCATAATTCTCCTCTATGAAAGTGTGTCAGCATAGCCATATCTAAACTTCCCCTAAACTCAGCCAGTATTTGCAGCAACCATCCAACACACCCCTGTATTTTCTGACCAGACCATTAGCACACCTTGCTTGGCTAATCGATGTCTCATTGACTTATTTAGCTAATTAAGTTAAATTTTATCACTAGATCATTTAACTAATACAGAGAATACAGGAGAGGTGTGGTAACTAAAGCGTTGGATCCAACAAGATATTACTAACTTTCTTTGGAAAAGAGAAGTCAGTCTTATTTTTATCGAGTTACAGTTAATTTACATATGTTCTGCTGTTAAATTGTTTTTTTGAGCAAATGTATACTTACTACACAAATAAATAGTTTTAAACATTTTCTTTTGGTGCAATGCTGTGCATATATTTCTTTCATTCATTCATACATACATATATTTTTCAACAATTGTTACCTGGACAAAGCCCATTGAAGGGGGACCAAAGTCATTAAACACCTGTCTGTAGGTGGAAGAGGAAGGGAGAGAGGGAGACAGGGAAGAAACGCTAGAACCTGCAAAGAAAGGTTACAGGTTTTAAACCGTTCAGAACAACACACTCAAGCATCGCTAATATCAAGCCAGCCCACATTAGACATGCCAGCCAGGTCGTACACAAGTTAACAGCTCAAACCGTATACAATCAACCCGCGGTACGTTTCCCAAAAGCATAGTTGTTAACAAAACACCATGCAAGGTTAGCAATTTACATGGTTCGAACTATGCAAATGAGTAGTACCGATTCTGTAAATTGCCTTGGTAAATATACCCCTTATTGTTTTACAGCACTTATTGGTTTTATCCCCCAATATTAAATGCCTCGCCAATTAAATTATAGTTGGAATACAGAATATGGCAACTCACATACTATCAGACAGCTTTACACTCAGAAACTATATAGCACGCCGTCGCCAACACGAAAAAAATCCACAAAAAAACAAAGGCAAAAAATAGAAGATCTGCCGCGGTCAACGATCAGATGTAGACTGGCTTCATCCTTTCATTCATGCAGTTTTCAGGTCATCTCCACAACAAAGAACAAACTGCCCGTAATGAATTTACTGTGCCACCATGAAATGCGGCATATGATATAATTTAACTTTAAAAAATCGTCTTGGCGGAGCAGAATCCGGACACCTATTCTCGTCCGAGGTCGCTGACCTGGCGGGGTGTGGTTGGGGCCGGACGGTGCTGGCGCAATAGGTTTGTAGCTCATTCTGCGTTTAGTCCCTTCTTCTTTTTGCGTCCCCCGTATCCGGAGTCCTCTCAGTGCCGGGTGTACCTCCAGTTACCCAAATTAAACTCCCGCCGATAAGAGTAAATATCACTCTGTAGCCTCAGTTCCTTCTCAAAGAAAGCATGCCAGTTACTTTTTTCAATTGTTGTTTTTTTTTTTTTAACCACCGCCAAATGGCAGTAGATTCGCCGTCCTCGATTACAGATTCAAGACTGAAGTTCGAAACCGCAACAATCGTGCTTAAGTATGTGGTGAAACAGTAGGCAAGATACTGAGTAAATAAGTTTCCAGGCTTGAAAGTGCTGAAATTAGCACAGAATGGAGATCAATGGTTCACTATAACTATACGTTATCTAGAAAATCTACGTTATCTAAAATTTCAACAGGCAGAAAATACCAAACATATATATATATTAAGAACCTTCCACCGGGTAGTCGGCTGTTACCAAAGATAGGCTCATGTATGAAAAGCTATTTCCCCTCTCCCAGAATGCAATACAGCTCCACTTCCGGTGTCTGTTGACGTAGTCTGCATCAGCTTCCGTTTCGTGAATGTTTATCTATTTGAAGAAATGTGTGCTAAACGTACGTGCAGAAACAACTTTAGAATTTTTGAGAATAAAGTCGAATGAAAGTAGGCTAATTTTTCAAATTATTTTTATATGTCAGAAACAGCAGTTTGAGTTTGACTATTGTGGGAATGATATTGGCTATAACTAATCACAACAAGGATTGACTGGCGCCGGCAGGGCAGGGGGACCGAATTGAGACAGATAGAGGGAACAGACAGAGAACGTGAGTGGCCTTCATTTATCTGTAGCCTTCCAGAAGGATAAGTGCTAAACAGCAGATTAGAACAAATGTTAAATTTGTGAGTACAAAGTAATGAATTCAATAATATCAGATCAAAACAAATGCAAAGCAATTTATGGAATATTTTTACAATAAGATTAGCCAATGTAAATGTCAAATAAGTCCTATAACAAAATGTTTCGTTTATTTTTCTCACTATAATACTTTAATTAATTCTATAATATTTGAAGGCCATACCTTCCTCCACTGAATAGTATCAATGGCTGCATTTAATTATGAAATGGCAGAAGATACAGAAACAATTTCTCTTTGGAAATGAGTTCTAACATTATTTTCTTTTCCAGCTGCTAGAACACAAGTATTGTTTACACTTAAATGATTTGCAAAGAATGTGCAGAATATATATGCTCTTAAACATTAAACTCCTGATCGGATTGCATTAATCATTATCAATAAAGTGATTATTATAATAAAGTGTTTCTGTCACAAGGACAGCATATGTTTATAATAATTCCATCTGACTGATCATTTTGGTTAACCGGTATTGCCTTTCAAACAGTTTTCTATACATAAAAGAAACTTAATTTAAATGCAACCCAAGATAAGAGAAGCATATATTTATACAAACTAGATCAAGGGTCTCTAACTCCGGTGTTGGAGAGCTACTATCCAGTAGGTTTTCTATCCTACCTGGCTTCTGATGAACTACACCTGCTCCTGGTATTTACCTGAGAACTACTGTGGCTCATCAGAACCCAGGTAGGATAGAAAACCTACTGGTTCAAAATTTTGTAACTGCAAAGAAGCAAAAACAAAAGAGGTAAATTATGGATTATATCCTTAATTATATTATACTAGTGGACGGAGGTAAGACCCGCGGCGGGGGATTTTGTGTTTACATCAGCGATGCTTGGTGTCGCAACGCTGTCGTCGTTCACAAACATTGTTCTCCGCTAGCGGTGTTCCAGGGCTCTCAAGTGTCACGCATTGAGCAACAGTCACTCTTCTCAGTGTTTTGTCACGCACCCCCGCCACATATTGTATTTCTCATGCGGAAAAATAATTTGTAGGCTAATAAGCTGCAGCGCTCCATACCTCTCAGACCGCGGCACAGTAGCGCCTCACTATAAAACAAACACGTCTCCGCTGGAGAGTAGAGCCTGTCACTTACCAGCCAATCAAAAAAAAGAAAGGGCATACACTGTAGCCAATCAGAAAATAGTAATATTGTATCTGGGTAAAATTCAACACAACAACCAATGAAAAGGTATCTTGTGGAATGTCACTCTTGCCTGTCTTCAAAACTTGAGAGCCCTGGAGTTCGTTATTATTAAATGCCGACCTTTCTATATACCGCAGAAGTTCACAGCGATTTTGCTGTTTGCTGTTTACATCCCCCCACACCAGCAATAGAAGCGAGGCACTTAAACTCTGTCAATGCACAGCAGACAGCACACCCAGACGGATTCCTCGTCACAGCAGGAGATTTCAATCGTGCAGATTTTAAGGTTCTATTGCCCAAACTTCACCAACATGTGGACTTTCCCCCACCTGGATTTCTCTGACCACATCACAATCATGATCAGACCTGCTATACACCCAAAGTGAGAGCCATCAGACCAACACAAAAGGAGGTACGGGTGTGGACAAAGGGGGGCCTCCTACTGTATGCACTGAAGGACTGTTTCATTACCACAGACTGGGATATTTTCAAACAAGCTGTCACTCAAAACAACCACACAGACATAGAGGAATACACTGAGGCCGTTACGGCATACATCTCTAAATGCACTGAAGATGTCATTCATACCAAAACTGTTACTGTTTGTGCAAATCAGAAACCATGGTTGACAGGTGAAGTACACAGGCTCCTGAGAGCACAGAACGCAGCCTTCAGGGCCCGTGTCACCGCAGGCAAGAGCTTACCTGTCCCGTGGAATCAAGATGGCAAAATAGCAATAAAATATCTGGATACTTCAGCAACACTAGAGACGCACGGAGCCTCTGGCGGGGCATTCAAACCCTCACAGACTACAAACCACCTCCCCAGACTTGTGATAATGACATCTCTTTGCCGAACAGTCTTAATGACTTCTTTTGTCACTTTGAAACACAGAACAACACACCAGCACAGACCACCCCTCCCCAGGGAGAGCAGGCTGTGTGTCTGTCTACAGCCAGCGTGAGGGAGACTCTCTCCAGAGTAAACCCACGCAAGGCAGCTGGATCGGATAACATACCTGGTTGTGTCCTAAAGGTGCAGAGGAGCTCATGGACGTCCTCACGGACATCTTTAACATCTCCCTCAGCCAAGCGACTGTTCCCACATGTTTCAAAGCCTCCACTAATACCAATTCCAAAGAAGCCCCACCCGTCCAGCTATAATGATTACCGGCCTGTTGCACTGACATCCACCATCACGAGCAACTGGCCATGGAAAACATCAAGTCCATTCTCCCCTCCTCCCACGACCTGCTGCAGTTTGCATACAGGTCAAACAGGTCCAGAGATGATGCCATCTCCGCTGCTTTATATCCAGCCCTCACACACCTCGACTCAAAGAACTCATATGTATGAATGCTGTTCCTTGACTTCAGTTCAGCATTCAATACTATCATTCCCCAGCAGCTTACTCACAAACTTGGATAATTGGGACTCAAAACATCCCTCTGTGACTGGGTGTTGGACTTCCTAACAGAGAGGACACAAAAAGTAGGGAAAATTCATTCGGATTAGACAGTACATCAAAAGGAAACCACATGCTTGGGGTTTTAAAGTTTGGGCGGGATGTTCAGTTGATGGATTCCTGCATGATTTCAAAGTGTACCAGTGTAAAGGTGGTGCTAATCAAAGGCAAGGTTATCTTGGTTTGGGTGGAGATACTGTTGTCCAATTGTGCGAGACACTTGAGAAGCATGTTGGGTACCAGACTTTCTCAGACAACTTGTTTACCTCGTCGGGCCTAATAGAAAAACTGCTGCAACTTGGCTTCATGTTCACGGGTACCGTGCGCAATAACAGACTTGCTAAATGTCCATTGTCAAGTAGGAAGGACATGAAGAAGAAAGGTCGAGGATATTACAAATACAAAGTGGAGTCTACTAGCAATGTTGTTTGCCTGAGGTGGCAGGACACAAATCCAGTGACATTCATGTCATTGTATGCTGGGCCAGACCCAGTGGATAAAGCAAGAAGATGGGACAAGACCAAAACAAACTACATTGAGGTAGACCGCCCATTCATCATAAAGTATTATAACACCAACATGGGGGGTGTTGACATACTCGATGCACATGTCTCTCGCTGCAAGTTTTCCATAAGGTAAAAGCGTTGGTACCTCATACTGTTCTGGCATTTCATTACTCTTGGCATGATAAATGCCTGGTTGCTGTATAGGAGAGACTCTCTGTTGCTTGGAGTCACTGGCAGTGCTGTCTATAAGCTCAAGAGATTCCAAGCATTGATAGCCCAAGGCATCATAGAAGTCGGGACGGCCAGAAAAAGAGATCGGCCTTCCACGGGTACTGATGATGGTACTACTTCTCCAAGGCTTCCAAGACCGGTGAGGACAAATCCAAACGCTGAAGATCGATATGACAAAGTGGCCCATTGGCTAATTGTTGTTTGTTCTCCTGTCAAAGAGAACAAACAACATTGCTGCTCCATATGCAAGTCAAACAAGATAGTCACCATCTGTGAGAAGTGTCAGGTTCCTCTTTGTTTTAATGGACAAAGAAATTGTCATAGAGAATATCACACAAAATGAAATACTCTAAAAAACATGTTAGTTACTGTGTGTAGTGCACCTCTGGGTTGGCATATCTGAAGCCTGTGTTTTTTGTTGCCAGCACATGGTGATTGATGGTTAAACTCAATAAATGCATTTTTTTACACTTATCAATAACATTCATATAATTTCAAAATTTTAAACAAAATGTGTAATTTTTCCATATACAGTTAAGTAGTATTTTAATCATTTTCCAGTTACATAACTGAATTTGTTACTGTGGTATTAAACATTAGAGGTGTTATAAGTGATACAAAATGATTATATATATATATGTGTGTGTGTGTGTGTATGTAAAGAATAAGCAGTAAGGATCCATCAAGCACAAACTACTGCATGTGAGTCATGAACAAGTCAGTCCAAAGAATACATAATAGCCATAAAATGTGATACAAAATGCTATTACATATTTATATATATCATGAGCAATAATAAAAGAATACAAAGCATTAGGTATATCATAGACTGTGATAAATAATCCCAATAATCAATAAAATGCTGCAAGCTATTCAGACTCGGACGCGCTATAATCACCCACCTTCAGTCTTAGATTAGGGAGCCCTTTTAGTCCTGACAGGAGACCAACACGTGATTCCTGAGAAATGCCAGGCGATGCGTGCTCTACCCCACGGCTGAGCTCCGGTCAACACCGAGCTCTCGCACTTCCTTTAGAGTAATGCATGTGGGCAGGGGACGAGCTGGCCAGGCTCACCCCTCCCCTTAAGCAATGCGTTCTCAAACTTTCAATTTTGCCCAGGTAATGCAGCTCGCGGTTTTGAAAGTTCTTAAAATCAATGCGTTCCCTTCTTCCTGAGGATGAGGTAAGCGTCCCGCACACCAATCAGTGGCGTGCAAAACATATCAGGCAACACTTTCTCTTGTCCTTAGGAAAATCCTCAGAAAAACATAGTAAGCGTCTCACAAAATTAACACAGTGTCTTTGAACAGGGTAAGCATCCCAGAACAAGGATTTTTAAGACAAAACAGGCATCTTGGCTTCTTTCATGAGAAACAAGGTATTTTGTGAAAAACAAGTTGTACAAGTGATCAGTACAAAAAAACGCACCTATGCAGTTCCACCTCAGCACAATAATATTATGGGTGAATCATGGACGACGTATCTGAATCTCATGATGATTAGTCCACACACGATCAGAATCAATCAATACCTCAATCACCTCATATGTATGACAGTAACAGGAGGGCAGTGATTAATTCTTGGCGACATAATCGTCCTCAAGTTCATCCTAACACAGTTGGGATGAAGCATGGAAAGATTCAAAGAGATTCAGCATCCCTGTCATATACCAAATATCAAAGACTTAAAGCAAGAAATGTGTGGCATATTTCACTTAATTGAATTACTAAGATTTTTATGATGAATTATTTAGAGAAAAAAGCCAAATCTTTGAAGGAATTTCAAAATAAAATTATGCCTGGCATGCTATATAAAATTTTGGGGCTGTGCATTGGCACAGTGGTTAGCATTGTGGTCTCACACTTCTGGAACCAGGGTTCAAGTCTTCACCTGGGTATCCTATGTGCTTGGATTGAGCATCTCCTACTTATGCCATCATGGAGTTTTCTCTAGATGCTCTGGTTTTACCCCACTTTCCAAAAACATATGCTGGGGTGAATTGGAGTTCCTGTAGGTGTGTATGTTGTAGCAAATATGGTATATGAGTATATACAATGTAAATACATTTATATGTACTAGGACAACATGTAAGACTTAAACAGCATACATAGAAAGATTATGGAATATGTTTCCATACATACTGTACAGTATGTGTAATAAAACACGTGTTGTACAAAGAAAGAACAAACAGTAAAACAAACATAATTTACAGTAAGACCACACTTACGGTCCCAGTCCTAACATCCGCAGTCTTTCCAGATCCATTTGTTCTCCCATTTTCTGCCACTTGGTGCTCAAAACCTCCAGGTTAGCTTATTTACAGAGCTGACTCCCTGTACAAAGCCCCTTCGTCTTTTCGATAACTCCTGATACCATTCCCTGCTTTCTTAGTGGTATATAATTGGAAGGAGCTGCTGAATGTTTGCTGTTGTAAATGGTGCACATGTAACCCTACCTATGTAACCCAGTGCGCTATTTAATAAATTTAAAAAAAAATATCGCTTGGGTATTAATTAAGGTAAGGAATACTGGTGTGGGCCAGGCAGCAATGTACTACCTTAGAATCCAGAAATCACCAATAATGATAATAATATTAGAAGCAAATAAATTCTGGACCAGAGCGTACTTTTATCAAACTTCTACATTGGTATTTACTTCACCATGAACACATTTACAAGAGTCAACATCACTGTGAACAGATAATTGAACCAGTCCATTATGTCAGTGCCACGTCCATGTAATAACGAAGACTGTTCCGAAAAAAAAAATATTTATGAGGCCAAAAGAAAAATAAATACTCCAAAAAAAAATAAGTGTAACCTGTAGTCCTCCACTA
>JAABNX020000017.1:12314276-12324883 GCA_015163995.2 Mormyrus lacerda | reverse complement strand
TCGATCATCGACCTGTAGCCCCGGGCATGTTCGTACCATGTCCACTTATGGACACCCTTATGCTTGAACATGGTGTTCGTTTTAGACAAACCATGCATTGCACAGAAGTCCAATAACAAAACACCACTCGGGTTCAGATTAGGCAGGCCGTTCCTCCCAATCACCCCCTTCCAGGTCACACTGTCATTGCCTACGTGAGCGTTGAAGTCCCACAGCAGAACAATGGAATGCCCTCGTGGCACGCCAACCAGCATACCACTAAGGGAATCCAAGAAGGCTGGGTACTCTGAACCGACATTCGGCGCATAAGCGCAGATGACAATCAGAGACCTGTCCCCGACCAAAAGGCGCAGGGAAATAGCCCTCTCGTTCACCGGGGTAAACTTCGATGTTAATGCACTGAGCTGTCACCAGTAGCCCCCCCCGTCGTTCACCTGCCGAAAAGAACGTCCAGCCCCTCTCCAGGAGATTGGTTCCAGAACCCAAGCTATGCGTTGAGGTGACCCCGACTATATCTAGTCGGTATCTCTCAACCTCACACATGCTCAGGCTCCTTCCCCACCAGAGAGGTGACATTCCATGTCCCGAAAGCCAGTTTTGTCAGCTGGGGATCGGACCGCCAGGACCTCCCTTGGCCACCACCCGATCCAAATTGCACCGAATCCCTGACATTCCCCCTGTGGGTGGTGGGCCCACCTGGGGACAGTCCCATGTGCCTCTTTCGGGCTGTGCCCCGCCGGGCCCCACAGGCCAAGGCCCGGCCACCATGCACTCGCCAACGGGTCCTTCCCCCAGGCCTGGCTCCAGGGTGGGGCCCCGGTGACCCTAGTCCGGGCGAGGGAAACGTGACTTTGATTGTCTGTCTTATCATAGGGTTCTTTTGGATTGCTCTTCGTCTGCCCCTCCCCTGGGACCTTTTTGCCTTGGGAGACCCTAACAGGGGCTATTGCCCCCGACAACATAGCCCCCAGGGTCACTGAGGCACGCAAACCCCTCCACCACAATAAGGTGGCAATCCAAGGACGGGCCGGAGACCTAGTAATATTATTAAACAGAGAAAAGAGAGACTTAGGGTTACATTCACCATGAAAAGATGTCAGGATTAATATTACTAATTTTCCTAAATGTAATATTACGTGGAGTAAAAATCTTGCAAAGTGTTAGATTTATATTGAAGGTAATAAGCAGAAGACCGGACATCGGGAACAGATTGGCTTTGCAGTCAGAGGGGGTGACACCAGATCAGCAAACCAGGTCTAGGATATGGCCATTGCAGTGAGTAGGGAAGTTAATGTGTTGCTGAAGTCCAAAGCTATCCAGACAAGATGTGAAATCTCTGGAGGGGAGGTTATTGTCATTGTCCATATGAATGTAAAAGTCACCAAGGATTATAATATTGGGAGAGAGTATTGAAAAATGAGTAATAAGAGCAGTAATGTCATTTAAAATCCTTATTTGGCTTAGGTGATCGATAAACAGTGCGTATAATAGTGGGAGTGGATCGCAGGAGCTGTGATGCAGTGTATTTAAATGAACGGAAGAGTGAATGATCGGGAGATGAATCATCGCAAGACCTCCCCCCCGCCCTGAGTCATGAGTTTGGCAAACATAAACAAACTCAGGTGGAATGGAGTCGTTGAGGGAAACAAAATCATTATACTGTTGCCATGTTTCAGTCAAACATAGAAAATATAAGTTACGCTCAGAGAGGAGATCCTGGACGAGATGCCCCTTACCAGTTTAATAATCCGAAGTTGACGCTGGAGTTAGCCCGCTTGACTGTAAGATTAGCCGACCTGGTTAGGCGAGCTAACACATTGTGGTTAACATCCCGGTTGGTGTTGCGAGGATAACAGCAAGTTGAAGACCAGATGGATTTTATCGGGTTAGTGTAGTCATGGCTGAATTTCCTCTGGGACCCCCAGTGGACGTATCAGCGGCGAGGCTTGAAATTAAGCAATGTCCGGGTGGAGGTGAAGTGCAACAGGTGGGGGGACAGCCAGGTGGACACGGAAGCTAAGTAATAGAGTACTGAAGCAGTGCTGTCGTAGTACGGTGAATGATGAATAAAACAGTCCAGGTAAGCACGGACCACAAACACACACCCTGTGACTCCACATCTTACAAGAGAACGGGCATTAAATGTTGGAGGCTGGAGGAAGCCTGATGTAGATGGGGGTGTCCGTCCACACAGCTTCGACACGACTACTAATAACCCGTAAACTGCATAAAAAATGATTCAGGATGGAATCACTCGCAGATACTCTGTTTGTTGTCATAAGATAACTTTAAGAGCAACTTTTAAAAGCTACAATACAACAACCGGAGAGCAGTGCCATGTGCTGCATTTATTTTATATCATCTTTATTTGCTGCCAACCTATTAGCAAATGCTTACAAATCATTAAAAAGGCTTGCAAAGGACAAACTGTATTCATAAGGTCTTTAAAAATGTATTTGCAAGACCACAACTCAAATGGAATTTACTCACCCTTTGTTGCTTTTGCCTTAATGTTAGCAAAAGCTTATGAATTACTTAAGGAGGCTTGCAATGAACAGAATTCAGTTGTAAGTTTTTTACTACTTACTTTGCAAGACTGGGACTAAAGTGGAGCTTTTGAAACCACTTACGATGACATACTCTTGGTAAACACACAAATAAACTAATAATAATCTAGCAGCAGTCATTAATAATGCCAGTGATTGAGAAAAATAACATGGAGTATTCGTATATGCAGTAAAGAAACAAGACCATTGTTTTCACCATGTGAAATATAGGTCTAAACGTCTGCAATTACACCTGATGAGTGGTGTGGCTGCACTAGAGTACCAAGCTTGCTATTTAATCATTTCATGGTCAACCACAGCAAGTATTTTGTTGACCCGCACACAGCATGTAGAAAGGGCATGGAGGACATACAGTATAAGGGCGGATTTGGGGGTTCTGAGGGAGCAGGTCTGAAGATCTGCTAGTCGAGCAGAATGCTGACAGATGCTGGCTATCCTATCCCTAATCCTATCCCTAATCCTAACTGTGTCAGGGTCTGTAATGTCCAACCCTGCCCTTTGTGTCCCCTCCCTGTTTGGCCAGCAGGTGCTGCCAGAATCAGGGAATCTGGAGAAATTACCGTGCGCAAAGGCCAAGGGCGCAAGCCTAAACTGAATGGCCGTGATCTCCGAGCCCTCAGACGGCACTGCATTAAAAACCGTCATTCATCAATAAATGATATAACTGCGTGGGCTCAGGACTACTTCAGGAAGTCACTCTCAAGCACTACAGTACGTAGTTACATTAGGAAATGCCAGCTAAAACTGTACTGTACCAAAAGGACAAAGGGCATCTGGGATGGTCCATTGTGCTGTGGAAACGTGTATTGTGTGTTGTTTGCAGGAAGACCTGCAACACTTAGTCACTTGATTTCCTCAATGCCTAAACGTCTTTTAAGTGTTGTTAAAAGACCCGGGAACTGTACAAAGTGGTCAATGCTGTATTGTCCCAACTTTTTTTGAAATGTGTTGCAAGCCTGAATGGCAAGAATGGATATTTATTTACAAATCAAATGATGTTGACAAAAAAAAACATGAATTATTTTGTGTTCATACTGTCTGCAATGAAATCAAATTTGAAGAAAATGTATAACTTGCTTTTTTCTTTTTTTATTCACATTTTCCACCCTGTCCCAACTTTTTCTGATTTGGGGTTGTACAACCTAAAATCACGTCACAAAATTATAACTCCAAATATTCTGTATAGAAAAACTAATAATAGCCCAGAAAGCTAATAATTATATCAGTGATTAATTAAAGTGTAGTATTAAGAGGTAACAGAGCAGAATATTTATAGAAATTAATATACATATAATATCAACATACAATATAATATCAGTAATACATGAAGGAATTAAGATAATTTGGTATACCATGGTGAACACACCAGTTATATCTAGAGATTTCGGGCAAGGAGGAAAATGCCGATGGCCAGAAACAAGGACCCTTGAGGCCGGATTCCTGCAGCTGTACCTGGAGTGGCTGCCAATTCTGTCAAAGGAAAATGAAAAATACCAGATAATGTTAGAGTAACAAAAGAATGCAACATTTCCCCAATATGCTGGGAGGTTACTGACGGTGTCCGTGACTTACCAATGACTTGGATGGAGCCAGGCAGTATGGTGAGAGAGCTGATGCTGCTGTTTGCCATTACCAGGGCATTTATTACTTGGGACGAGCTTGGCGGTGCTCCTGCGGTGCTGAATGTTAGATGTACATCTGTCACCACTGATCCCTGACTGAAGAGAGAGGGGCAAAGTTACAGCAATACACACAACATGCTCCCTCACGGCACAAGGCCTGTGTGTACTAACTGGAGGCATGAGCTTTTCTAAATCAGTGTCTTACCTGAATCGACTCACTTTACTGCCTCTATATTGACTACCAAATTTGCCTGTGTACACTTTATTGAGCTGTGGAAAAACATAAATTTAAACTTGTAAAATATGTAATCGCAATCAAGAAAAGGTAGGCTCTTTAAATTCATTTCATAAATGAACTATATCAACAAACGGTACCACAGTACGGAATGCTGGAGACAAGACTCAGTACAGTTTATATAGTTTATTTTAATGTGACAATACAGCTCTGGGAAAAATAAAGAGACCACTGTATATTTTAAAAAAATCTACAATTTTAAATCCTGGTTTAATCCCAGTTCTGCTGGCCAAAGGCTACACTGTGCGGCAGGTTGCTTCCAGGTTCAGAGTTTATACAACAGGATTTACGCAAGAACAAAGTGAAGCAGGAGACACTGGCAATGACCAAAAACAGCCAAGTGAAGGGCAGAGGCGGCTTTCTAATGCCAGAGATTCAACTTATCCGGCAGTGACTCAAATTGGAGGGTGACATCAAGTGACCTTCAAGAATGAGAAACACTAAATGCTGGTGTGAAGTGCACAGCTAGGACAGTGTGTATCAGGCTCAGAGAAGCAGGACTGAAGTCCCATAAAGCAAGGAAGGAGCCCTTCATTAATGAGAAGCAGGGAAGAGCCAGACTGGAGTTTGCAAAAATAAGTAAATAAATAAATAAATGTATATTTTACACAGGCGCGTACTCATAAATTGACAAATAAGTAAAACTAAAAATTTTTCTGTGGTCTCTTAATTTCTTCTAGAGCTGTATATTCATTATCCATCCATCCATCCATATAGCCTGTTTGTGTTTGCAGTGTTCATAATAATTTCTAAGTTCTATTTTCCCTGCTATACTAAAATTACACCGAACTGAACCCAAGATCAAACTTTGTGTGCTATTACAGAATGACTAAGCAAATTCATGTTACATGGCATCATGCACTGGACTTACCAACAAGGTCACCCTTGCTGCCAATTCTTTGAATTGATGTGAATTGTTGTTCTTCAATTCCTGAACAAACGTCTGTAACAAGGTAAACCGCAATCTGACAGTAGTGGTGAGTGAGGTTGTAGTCGGAAGGTTAGCCGTGCTGGTCGAAGCTGTGGCAGTGGAATCATTACGCCGACCACTAGTGGCAACACTGGATTTCTTAGTAGAAAGAGACACTGTAGTACTTCTTCCTGCACTGAGCTGCAGTGTAGTTTGTATTAAAACTGTTTAAAAAAAGCAGACGGATAATGTGGCACTGAAAACAAAAAACATTGAAACAAGAGACACACAAATGTCTTGCTGTCCATGATATCTACAGCAAACATAGACTCACACATACCTTGGGCGGATATACTTTCAGCACTAATGTTAAAGCTAGAGATGGTATTGTTTGTGATGGCTTCCACCAGCACTTCCTTCAAGCCCGTTGGAGTGGGAAATCCACTTGACGGAGATATTGATGCAGAGGTGTTCAGCCTCACCTCAGAATCCACGATGACAGATCCGGGCCTAAATATCAACTTGTTTGTTACTGAATACCAACTGTGTATTATACAATTACTGCAAGAAACAGAGGATTCTTACCTGAATTGTAGTATAATCACCCCAATGAAAATATCACCATATTGCTTCTTATAAATTTTGCTAAGCTGAATGTGACAGAAAATGAAAAGAAAAGGGTGCACGACACTCAATAACAATGATTTTGGTTTGGAACTATGTTGTAATATATAATATTTTCACTTTAGGGTGGGTAAATGTATTCACTTTCAGTACATTATTCAATAAATTACATTACATATTCATGTAACACTTTATTACAAAATAGGCTTCGTGTTAATGATTTCCCGCCACTGTTGGGTAATGTAAGTGATCTAAGCATGTGGTAGGCTATAGACTAGGCTATGATGCTTGTTAGGTTAGGTGTACTGTATTAAAATACATTTTCACCTTAAGATATTTTCACCTCAAGATAGGTTTATTTTGTTCAGTGTAAGGTGGTAAGACCTACCTCAGTAACCACTGTAGTCGCTAATGCTTTGTAAACCAATGAGTTCTTATCTTTAAGCTCTGATGTAAATGTCGTCATAATAGCAAACACAAGTAAAACTTTTTCTGGATGAACTGAAGCATTAGTTGTTGAAGGAGTAGTCTTTACAGGAGTGGCTGCAATTTTTGTGGAGGTAGTTTTCATTTCAGGTGTAGCTACCATTTTTGCAATGGTTACAGAAAGAGTATTCTTGGTAGTAGTAGCTTCTGTCTTTGCTGTAGAAGCAGTTGTCATTTCACTTGAATTTGTCAATGAATTTGGCAGTGAACTTTTGTTCTTTAATTCTTGAACAAAAGTCTGTGACTTGGAAAACTGCAATCTGACAGTAGTGGTGAGTGAGGTTGTAGTCGGAAGGTTAGCCGTGCTGGTCGAAGCTGTGGCAGTGGAATCATTACGCCGACCACTAGTGGCAACACTGGATTTCTTAGTAGAAAGAGACACTGTAGTACTTCTTCCTGCACTGAGCTGCAGTGTAGTTTGTATTAAAACTGTTTAAAAAAAGCAGACGGATAATGTGGCACTGAAAACAAAAAACATTGAAACAAGAGACACACAAATGTCTTGCTGTCCATGATATCTACAGCAAACATAGACTCACACATACCTTGGGCGGATATACTTTCAGCACTAATGTTAAAGCTAGAGATGGTATTGTTTGTGATGGCTTCCACCAGCACTTCCTTCAAGCCCGTTGGAGTGGGAAATCCACTTGACGGAGATATTGATGCAGAGGTGTTCAGCCTCACCTCAGAATCCACGATGACAGATCCGGGCCTAAATATCAACTTGTTTGTTACTGAATACCAACTGTGTATTATACAATTACTGCAAGAAACAGAGGATTCTTACCTGAATTGTAGTATAATCACCCCAATGAAAATATCACCATATTGCTTCTTATAAATTTTGCTAAGCTGAATGTGACAGAAAATGAAAAGAAAAGGGTGCACGACACTCAATAACAATGATTTTGGTTTGGAACTATGTTGTAATATATAATATTTTCACTTTAGGGTGGGTAAATGTATTCACTTTCAGTACATTATTCAATAAATTACATTACATATTCATGTAACACTTTATTACAAAATAGGCTTCGTGTTAATGATTTCCCGCCACTGTTGGGTAATGTAAGTGATCTAAGCATGTGGTAGGCTATAGACTAGGCTATGATGCTTGTTAGGTTAGGTGTACTGTATTAAAATACATTTTCACCTTAAGATATTTTCACCTCAAGATAGGTTTATTTTGTTCAGTGTAAGGTGGTAAGACCTACCTCAGTAACCACTGTAGTCGCTAATGCTTTGTAAACCAATGAGTTCTTATCTTTAAGCTCTGATGTAAATGTCGTCATAATAGCAAACACAAGTAAAACTTTTTCTGGATGAACTGAAGCATTAGTTGTTGAAGGAGTAGTCTTTACAGGAGTGGCTGCAATTTTTGTGGAGGTAGTTTTCATTTCAGGTGTAGCTACCATTTTTGCAATGGTTACAGAAAGAGTATTCTTGGTAGTAGTAGCTTCTGTCTTTGCTGTAGAAGCAGTTGTCATTTCACTTGAATTTGTCATTGCTTTAGCTGTATAATCAACAGTCTTTCCAGCAGTAGCTGCAATTGTGCTTTTTGCTGTAAAAATAGTAGTCATTTTACTTGTATGTGTGATTGATTTATCTGTAGAATGACCAGTCAATCCTGCTGTAGCTGCAGTTGCACTTTTCACTGTAGAAGGTGTCATTTCACTTGAATCGGTTATTGCTACAGTTGTGGAATGAGCAGTCTTTCCAGTGGTCGCTGCAGTTGTTCTTTTTGTTGTAAAAGCAGTTGTCATTTCACTTGAATTTGTCATCGATTTAGCCATATAATCAGCAGTCTTTCCAGCTGTAGAAGCAGTTGTCATTTCAGTTGTATTTGATATTACTTCAGTTGTACGAATAGTCTTTCCAGCGATCGCTGCAGTTGTACTTTTTGCTGCAGAAGCAGTTGTCATTTCACTTGAATTTGTTATTGCTTCAGTTGTAAAACGGGTAGTCTTTCTAGCCATCGCGACAGTTGTACTTTTTGTTGTAGAAGCAGTTGTCATTTTACTTGAATTGGTTATTGCTTCAGTTGTAGAATGAGCAGTCTTTCCAACAGTCGCTGCAGTTGTACTTTTTGCTGTAGAAGCAGTTCTCATTTCAGTTGAATTTGTTATAGCTTCAGTTGTAGAATGCAAAGTCCTTCCAGTGGTCACTGCAGTTGTACTTTTTGCTGTAGAAGCAGTTGTCATTTCAGTTGTATTTGATATTGCTTCAGTTGTACGAGTAGTCTTTCCAGCATTTGCTGCAGTTGTACTTTTTGCTGTAGAAGCAGTTGTCATTTCACTTGTATTTGATATTGCTTCAGTTGTACGAGTAGTCTTTCCAGCCGTCGCTGCCGTTGTACTTTTTGCTGTAGAAGCAGTTCTCATTTCAGTTGAATTTGTTATAGCTTCAGTTGTAGAATGCAAAGTCCTTCCAGTGGTCACTGCAGTTGTACTTTTTGCTGTAGAAGCAGTTGTCATTTCAGTTGTATTTGATATTGCTTCAGTTGTACGAGTAGTCTTTCCAGCAGTTGCTGCAGTTGTACTTTTTGCTGTAAAAGCAGTTGTAATTTCACTTGAATTTGTTATTGCTTCAGTTGTATAATGAGTAGTCTTTTCATCCGTCGCTGCCGTTGTACTTTTTGCTGTAGAAGCAGTTGTCATTTCACCTGAATTTGTTATAGCTTCTGTTATAGAATTAGCAGTCTTTCCAGCTGTAGCTGCAGTTGTATTTTTTGCTGTTAAAGCAGTTGTTATTTCACTTGACTTTGTGATTGCTTTGGTTGTAGAATGAGCAGCGTTTCCAGATGTGGCTGCAGTTGCACTTCTTACTGTAGAAGCAGTTGATATTTCACTTGAATTTGTCATTGATTTAGCCGTATAATCAGCATTCCTTCTAGCTGTAGCTGCAATTGCACTTTTTGCTGTAGAAGTAGTAGTCATTTCACTTGAATGTGTGATGGATTTAGCTGTAGAATAACCAGTCAATATAGCTGTAGCAGCAGTTGCACCTTTCACTGTAGAAGTTGTCATTTTACTTGAACTGGTTATTGCTTCAGTTGTAGAATGAGCAGTCTTTCCAGCCGTCGCTGCCGTTGTACTTTTTGCTGTAGAAGCAGTTGTCATTTCAGTTGAATTTGTTATAGCTTCAGTTGTAGAATGCAAAGTCTTTCCAGTGGCCGCAGCAGTTGTACTTTTTGCTGTAGAAGCAGTTGTCATTTCAGTTGAATTTGTTATAGCTTCAGTTGTAGAATGCAAAGTCTTTCCAGTGGCCGCAGCAGTTGTACTTTTTGCTGTAGAAGCAGTTGTCATTTCAGTTGTATTTGATATTGCTTCAGTTGTACGAATAGTCTTTCTAGCGTTCACTGCAGTTGTACTTTTTGCTGTAGAAGCAGTTGTCATTTCAGTTGAATTTGTCATAGCTTCTGTTATAGAATTAGCAGTCTTTCCAGCCGTAGCTGCAGTTGTACTTTTTGCTGTAAAAGCAGTTATTTCACTTGACTTTGTGATTGCTTTGGGTGTAGAATGAGCAGTGTTTCCAGATGTGGCTGCAGTTGCACTTTTTACTGTTCTAGCAGTTGTCATTTCACTTGAATTTGTCATTGATTTAGCCGTATAATCAGCATTCTTTCTAGCTGTAGCTGCAATTGCGCTTTTTGCTGTAGAAGTAGTAGTCATTTCACTTGAATGTGTGATTGATTTAGCTGTGGAATAACCAGTCAATCCAGCTGTAGCAGCAGTTGCCCCTTTCACTGTAGAAGTTGTCATTTTACTTGAATTGGTTATTGCTTCAGTTGTAAAATGAGCAGTCTTTCCAGCCGTCGCTGCCGTTGTACTTTTTGCTGTAGAAGCAGTTGTCATTTCAGTTGAATTTGTTATAGTTTCAGTTGTAGAATGCAAAGTCTTTCCAGTGGCCGCAGCAGTTGTACTTTTTGCTGTAGAAGCAGTTGTCATTTCAGTTGAATTAGTCATTGCTTTAGTTGTAGAATGACCTGTCTTCCCACCTGTCGCTGCAGTTGTACTTTTTGCCGTAGAAGCAGTTGTCATTTCAGTTGAATTAGTCATTGCTTTAGTTGTAGAATGACCTGTCTTCCCACCTGTCGCTGC
>JAABNX020000017.1:12295668-12311260 GCA_015163995.2 Mormyrus lacerda | reverse complement strand
CCTGTGAAGTAATGTTTGGTAGCTTGATATTTGTTGTACCTTTAGTAGTGAATGCTGTAGGTGTTGTGTTGATCCCAGGTAGTGTTGTCGGAGTAGCTTCCATTGTCGTTGTGTCAACATTATTTTGGTTTGTAGATTCTGTTAATGTTACCCGTGTTGTGTCAGTGCCAGTTTCTGTTGTGGAAGTAGCTGAGGGTGTTGATGTTGAGCTGACTGCTGTAAAATAAGTCAAGGATCCTGTGGTCGGTCTGACATTTTTTGTTGTTGTTTCCTGTGCAGTAATGTCTGGTAGCTTGTTATTTGTTGTTCCTTTATTAGCAAGTGCTGTAAGTGTCGTGTTGATCTCAGGTAGTGTTGCTGGAATAACTCTCACTGTTGTGGTGCCAACATTAGTTTGCTTTGTAGATTCAGTTAACGTTACCCGTGTTGTGTCAGTGTCGGTTTGTGTTTTGGACATAGCTGAAGTTGAGCTGAAATTTGTTTGATTGAATGTAAATTTGCTTAAATTTACTGAGGTTGTGACAGAATTTTCTGTTGTGCTTTTAATTTGTTTTGTACTTATTTTTGCCGTCGTTCCTAAGGTATTGTTAATGCTCAGTTTAGTTGCAAATTTCACTGCCTTTGACGTGCTTATTTCAGATTTTAATGTTGGTGAAACTGCTGCCGTTTTCATTAGTATGTTCACTGTTTTGCTTGCAGGTTTTGTTGATGAAAGTGTATGTATTGTTGGATGCAGGGTTGTGAAGTCTGTACTATCTGAGTTTCAGTGGTGTTTATGATGCATGTGCATAAGTGGGGGGGAGGGGATAGGAATGCGGAAGAAAGAGAACCATTTCAATTATATTCTAGTGGAACAAAGCAGTTATCTAAACAATCACAAAATAATAGCAGTACATTTCCCCAAATAAATGTCTTACAATCACAATGAATAATATTAATTACTGATCTGTATGTCACGAGTAACAGGCACAGGGCAGGGAATCAGGAGCAGGAGTCATTCGGGGAAACACAATCAGAAACAAAAAGAACATGCAAGTGTATAATGTTAATGAAACGTTAATGCATTGGACTAATTAAACACATCTAGAAACAGCTGATAGCAAGAAGATTCCACATGAAGTAAATGAGGGGATGTAGCACACAAGAGGGTGAAACAAGCGGGACATGACACTATAATACCTTCATGTCCAATTTAGTGCATAGCGTGGAGTAACAGACAGATAATCTGGGTTTTCATTATAAAGTCATACAATATGTGCAAGAGAGTGATGCCTTTAGGGTTGCTTTACTTACCTAGAATTATGATCGACCTTGGGTCAATGTGTAGGGGAATTAATCCCTGTAACAACAGTGTCTGCAGTGATGTAATCAGCTCACAGTCCAGAGGTGCCATTTGATTGTTGCTAAAAACAAGGTCCAGATCCACCACAACCCAAGCAGGACTAGGGCGGTATATAGACAAGTTCTGAGTCAATGACAGTATATAGTAAATGAAATTACAAGCCATATATAATTTCTAACAATATATTAAGGGCTGGAAAAAGTAAATGCATTATGGACAGGAGATACTGATATATTAATGAGCACCTGAAACGGTTAATCCTGCAGTTAAGGAATGATGTTGGATACTGTCTGATGAAAATCGCATCAATCTGTGGAGTCAAAGAAAATGGTAAAACTTGCATGAAAAGCGGAACCATATCGTAATGTGTCACCTGTCTCACCATGAAGGAAAGGCACAGACCATTATACCGATGCCTCCCATCATAGTATAAAATTACTGCCCAAGGGGAAAGGCTGCCAGGACCTCAGTGGTGATGTTCTGCGCTAGATTTCGGAATTCATCAGAGGAAGGGTCGCTAAGATCCGAAGTAAAATTCATCGATATGACAAACTCCATCTTGATCCGCTTGTTGAATGAAGGAGGTGTTGTTGCTGTGGTTGCCATGGTTACTTTGCTAGCAACATTTACGGCCGGAGAGACAGTCTGGCATTTGATGGTTATAGATGTCAGGTTCCCTGTAACCAAACCCAGAACCAAACATATTAAAAAACATGAAGTAGCAAAAAAAAAAAAAATTGACATTAAATTCTGGAAGAATTAGCTCAAATCTCACCAAGAAGTAGGAGGAGCAGAGAAACAAACAACTTCATTGTCTCCAAAGGGATGCAGTCTATGGTGTACATTGGATATCAGTTACTGCAAGATAATTACAATACAGAAGCATTTATGTATTCATTTCTTTGTGATTCTTTGTTGCCTAAAATATCAACAGCTTAATTGGACATTAGAAATTAACATAGCCTCTTATCTCTTATTTGTATATCAACATTGTTTCAGCTCATGAAGTAACCAAGAATTAAAATATACTTTAAAACATATTGATTCCGCGGTTGAGAAGTGTCCAGCGCATACATATTTACAGGCATTTCTGAAGGCAGAAATGCAAGAGTTACATTAAGTTAGTTAAGTTTAAAGCTGAAGTCTTTTAAGTGGCTGATGTTTAAAGGCACATTTTATTCATACATCTTCCAGGTCTGGAACTTAGGCTACATGTGCACATGCATTGAGCATAAGTTTGCCTAACCAGATGTCTTCGCACTGCAGGAAGAAACCTGCCTGATCTGTGGAGAATATGCAAACTTCAGAGACACACAGCAGGGCCCGCAATCACATTCACAGGAGTCATGTGGGAGCCACCAGGCTGACAAGAAATATTTTGCGTTGTATGTCATTTATGTGTCCCGCAATACCAGGTCCATTTTCAGAAGAATAACATAGAAGAAATGAATCAGAGAATCACATTAAAACCCAGATATTTTAAAGGAGCTGGAAATTAAAAATGCAAATACAAAATTATTTCACAGCTCCATGTGGTCTCAAATGCTGCAATCTCTGCTGTTCCCTACTGTATGGTATTGTGTATAATTTTAAAGTCATACTGAGATGAGATGTTATACTTGTGCTTTCGTAATTTGACATTTCAGTGCCCGCATAGTATATGACTAACACCGAGTAAATGTGAAGAAATTAATCATTAGAAACTCAGATACAAATGTTTTCACAAAAATGGTTTTACTGTCAAACCGGCCCCCTCTCCCCTCGTTCCCCAGCACTGCATCCCGGCCAGAATAAACTGTTAGAAGATTGACTGATGGATTATTAGTCATATTTCACAAGTCACCCCCCCAGTATGGAATAAGATAAGTTGAATTTTGTAAGAAAAAATTAATGAAAAAAATATGAAACAATAATTTTTTTTCCCTTCCAGAAATAAAAAAAATATAATAATTCATATGTATTCACATTATTTCGAATACCATTTTAAACTATGATTAAAATGTATTATAGTTTACATTTGGTGCTGCAGGTTTTATATGCAGAGTATCGTAATTGATCAGTATCATTGTTATTATGGTTAATGAATTAATCAGTGACAATAATTACTTACAGTTCGTTTTAGTTGACATGAAGTAAAAGTCCCTCAGGATCTGGTATGATGATGACAAACACAAACACCTCAGCAGCTAGTGTGCAGTGAGATTGTGAGAAATTGTAGCCGAAAGATGTAGTTTTTAAGGAGGAAGTCTTGGCCAGTATTAAGTATCCCAAGGAGCCAGTGTGATAGACAAGTAGTTTTTCTCGTTCTAAAAAATGTAATTGGCCATTTTCTTGTCAGTGCCAAAAATGGTGAGGTGGTATTGTTTTGTCAGGATGTGTTTGATTCTTTGATATGATTGATGTGCAGAGAATGTGTTTGTGGAAATGAGTGACCAGTGGATAATAACATGTCGTGCAATATCTCTCAGGAACTGGTAGATGATTCTTCAAATTAAAACAAGCACATCACTTTAAATACACATTTCACATTAATGATTAAATAATTTTTTGATGTGTGATGTTTCAGTCCAAAAACATTTCTGTCTTTAAATACATGAATATCGGATAATTTGCAATGGCAAATGCATGGTGACAGAAAGCAATAATTTACATTATTTTAAATGATTCAACAATAATTAAATTATAAATATAAATTATTAAAATGTGACTTTCAGCATTTGATACTAATCTAAGAACCATATAAGGAAACTGTAGCTATATTTAAAAGCAGGAAGAAAATTTAAAAAACAAAAACCTGTTTCTGCTTATTGCAGTAACTGAAACTGATTTATTGGGACTAAGTGCTAACAACAGAAAAAAAATAAAATAGACAACCAAACAACTACCAGGTCCGAATTTAGAATGTTGCATTTATTAAACTAGAGACCTAGCCTTGTTTTTGTAAATAACATAGAAATCACATGATACACTAGAGATATTACAAAACATAGAAACACGTGAATAAGTAGAATAGCTTAATATTAACTGATGAGGTTATTTCGAACAGGTACTGTACACAGGACACAGGAAGCCGGACTCAGCAGGACAGGTAAGTCAGGGACGAGATCGGGGCTGCGGATGGAAGGCACAAGAGGTAAGGGTCCAACAACAGGTAACTGGAGTAGGTACAGGAGATCGGGGAGACGGAAGACAAGTAATCGCTCAGTATGGCTTCTTCTCATTGGCTCATTACTTCGCACTTGTCTGATGTTAGTTCTGCCCTTTTCACTGATCCTTCATCCGTGGAGAAGGAGCTACACCTGTCCAGTCCCGCCCCCCATGGGCGTAACAGAGCCCCCCCTTGATGGCCGCCTCCAGGAGGCCCTCGACGCTTGCGGGGACGCCCATGCAGCTGGGGAGCCGGCTTGGTGGGGTGAGTTTGATGGAATAATCATTAGTGCAGGATCCGTGACCTTGGCAGCTTGCACCCAGCTACGTTCATCGGGCCCCGCACCCTCCCAGTCGACCAGGTACTGCAGGTGCCCCTTTCTGCGACGAGAGTCCAAGATGGAGCTCACAGTGGAGGTGAGCACAGCTGTTGGCACGGGTGAAGGATCCTCCTCGGGCTGAACCGTTAGTCGCAGGGAGCTGTACTTCAACGGCTTTAATAGGGAAATGTGAAAAGTGGGAGATATCCGATACACCCGGGGTAGCTGCAGTTTCACAGTAACGGGCCCGACCCATTGTAATATAAGGAAGGGCCCAATGTATCTGGCGGTGAATTTACGGCATCCAGCTATTCTAAGGTTCTTTGTTGACAACCATACCCTCTGTCCGACTCGATAGGGAAATCCCAGGCGACAATGTCTGTCTGCTTGGGCCTTAGTTCTCACAGCTTGGAACTGCAATGCCCGCTGGATGTTTCTCCAGGTTAGTTTGCTCTCCCAGAACCAGGTCTCAACCCTTGGCACTGAGCCTGCCGGAGCATCCTATGGGAACAGAGGTGGCTGGAACCCTAGAACGCACTGGAACGGAGTGAGGTTGGTTATTGGACTTACCCGAGAATTTAAGGAGTATTCCGTCCAGACTAGATGGTGGGACCACTTAGTGGGATCCAAGCATACCAGAAATCGCAAGGCTTTAGCCACCTCTCTGTTGGTGTGTTCGGCTAGTCCATTGGACTGTGGATGATAGGTCGTGGTCAAACTAAGTGTGATATTCAATTTACTACAGAATTCTTTGAAAACCGGGGGGGCAAACTGATGTCCATGGTCTGACACTATGTCTTCAGGGATGCCTGTGACTTGGAATAACTCTTGAATGGGCACCTCTGACAGTTCCACCTCTAAAGGTAACTTTGGAAGAGCCACCAGGCGGCACATCTTCAAAAATCGAAGGATTACGGATTACGGTTTTACCGGATGAACGAGGTAAAGCCGTAATGAAATCCATCGCCACGTGGGACCTGGACCTGGACAGGACAGGCAGAGGGTGAAGAAGTCCGGCTAGACGTTGGCTGGGGAATTTGCATTGAACACAGTCTGGGTAGCTCTCCACGAAGGCTTGGACCTCTGTACGCCAGCCGCGCCACCAGTATCGACGCTCAACCAGTGGTTGCGTTGCGGTAATTCCTGGATGTCCTGTCCCTGGCTGGGCATGAATCCATTTTAACAGGTCCGGACGATAGGAACAGAAAACTGTCCAACTGATCCAGGTAGGTTTCCCACGGGTGAGGGAGGTGAGAGGGGCCGCAGTCTGACTGAAGTTTCGGATAAACCTACAGTAAAAGTTGTCAAAGCCCAGGAACCGTTGCAGTTCCTTCAAGGTATGTGGCTGTGACCAGTTCATTATGGCTGTGGTCTTCTGTTCATCCATGGCCACCTCTCCGGTTCGAATCATATATCCTAGAAATTTTACCTGCGTTCGATGGAAATCACATTTTTCACCTTGGGCATACAGATCGTGTTCACAAAGCCGTTGTAGGACCTGTCTCACATGCAGAACATGCATCTGGCTGGAAGGAGAGTAAATCAGTATGTCATCAATGTATACCACAGCGAATTTACCTATCATGTCATGGAACACCTGATTCATAAATAACTGGAATATAGAGGGGCTATTAGCTAGCCCGTAGGGCATAACAAGATACTCATACTGTCCCCTACTGGTGATGAAAGAGGTCTTCCAGTCATCTCCTTCCTTGTTCCGCACCAGATTATAAGCGCTCCGTAGATCCAATTTAGTGAAGATGATGGTCTTTCTCAACTGTTCTAATGCGGATGGGATCAGGGGAAGAGGTTCCCTTCTCTTAATGGTTATAGCGTTCAGAGCCCTGAAGTCAACCACTGGTCGTAGGCCTCCATCCTTCTTCTTAATGAACAAAAAACCCGCTGTTACCGGTGAGGTGGAGGGTCGGAGTATATTTTGTTTCACTCCCTCCTGAATGTACGTGTCCAGAGATTCTTGCTCCTGCAGGGAAACAGGGTACAATCTACCTCGTGGTAACGGGGCTCCTTCCAGTAGATCGATGGAACAATCACTGTTGCAATGCAGGGGAAGGCAGAACGCCTTTTCTTTACTGAACACGTCCAGGTAGTCTTGACAATCATTAGGAATGACCTCCAGATTCTCACTTATCTACCAGTTTAAGCAGTGTTAGGGGATTCTGTTGTCTTTCTAAGCACTGTTCAGATCTTGATGTGCCAAACAGAATCCACAAGTTCATAGTACTTTTGAATCATTATATATGCAGATCTTTTAACCAATAACATTGTGCACAAATTAAATAAGCTGTAAAACTTCATTCAGCTTCACAGGGAAAATAATTTAATATTCAAATTTTAAGTATGATTTGACTGTATGTCTCCACGACCACTGAAGTGGAATTTTGTGCGACATCACTCTAGCTGGTGCACCCACATGCAGCTCCTTCACAACAAAGTATTTAGCCTATATAATTACACCAGTGTGGCTTATATAATTACACCAGTGTAGCTTATATAATTACACCAGTGTAGCTTATATAATTACACAAGTGTAGCTTGTTGAGAATCCACTCTGTGCGTCTGCCGCAGTGTAGCTTTGAGTGTTAAAAGGGCCCCCCCCCCTTTAACCTTCTCCACACTGCAGTCTTCAAACACTGGAACAAGAGTAGGAGAATAGGTTTGTTTTCAAGTATTTCTCTATATATCCATGTATTTTGTCATTCTATGTACTTGTAATGAACTAGGGATGTGGGGCTTCTTTGGCTAATACCAAGGTTTGTTAGATGAGTTAAGATTCTTTAAGAGTGTAAGCAAATGATGGAGACATGGGTGAGTTAGATGATTAGGTGAAAAGGTTTTCTGATTAAGTATCTTTGCAGTTTTTGTGTCTGGATCTAATATTTATGTGGCTGATGTTTAAATTTAGTGTTTAATAGTGGACGAGGTCAGACAATCACCTTCCTTAATACTTACCACATATGTCACTGCAGGAATAAGAATGACAGCCAGGCCACAAATGACAATAAGGGCAACAGCATAACCTGGTCTCTCTTCAGCAGGAGCTAATGTAGGGTGCTCTGAGGTGGACACTTACAAAAATATGAAAGAGGTGTTAGCAAAATGCTACACTGCTAACTGTACTAGTGACATTCGTCCTGCAGATATACAGTACCAAGGTTCAAGGAGTCTGGGTCCACCGTGAGGCCATCCATCTCCAGCTGGGACAAACCCAACTGGAGAACCTGTAAAACTGCGGGCAAAGAAATTCTTCCCTTCTGAAAATCCACAGCCATCTTTACCGCTACTGACCCAGCGCTGTGGAGAGGGAAAAAAGCAGGTCTATGACACGCATAGCAGAGTTGCTTTGTATGGGTAAAAGAATTTAATATAACTGTTATGTTATGACTAACTGTGCTGAGAGATCTAATTTACTGTTATTTACTTCCAAAACCCATTTCTAGCGTGTTGTGGAGTAACAGTCCATGTCATTTATAATGCACAAAAGAACAACAGCCTCAGGCACAATGTAACAAGGCACTGCTGTTTACTTTGCTGAATTCACTTCATTCCAGCGTACGTGGGTTAAACCTGCTCCAGCCCCTCCCTTGAGTTTCCAGCTTCCCTGGAGAGCAGAGAAGCCTGGGAGATGTCTGCAGCCTTTATACATGCGGGCCACATCTTACACGACTTGTGTCTCAACTGCTGACTGCAGCTTGCGTCAGATCTGTAAATTGCAGCTCGCTTCCATATGTCGGGTGTCACCTAAATTTGTTGTCTTTGCACAGCAAAAGTGTGTATTTAATGCACAGGGTCGAAAACTCAGCTGTAGGACAATTGTGGCAAATGACATCTGAGAGGGCAGGGAGTATGATTTCACTTATGTTTAATTATTAAAGTATCTCACCACAATGATAAAGTAAGTTGTTCAGAGAAGAAAAAACACTCCTTCTCTTTCAGTAACAGTAGTCTGCCCGGGGGGGTTGGGTAGCCAGTTGACCTCGGACCCCCAGATGTTTTTTTCTCCCTACTTTTTTTTGGTTCCTCTCTTATATTGTCATTTATTTGTCTTTCTTTTTTCCCATTTTTGTATTATTCTCTCTTGACGTTGTATCACAAAACATCCAAGTAAAGCACCTTGGGGCAACTCTGTTGTGAAAGGTACTATATAAAAATAACTGAATCGAAATGAAAGTAAGTCAGCCAATGTATTTCAAATGCCGTAGTGTTAAATGCCGTGTCTGATTTCTGTTTTGGTATTGCATGAGCTGAGTATATCTCTGAATCATGTGCCAAGCAAAGCATATATTTCACATGTGTTACTGCGACAATGGCTTGCACAAACATACCACCACTTACGTCATGTTGGTAACATAGATATCGATAAATCCTTCAATGTCTTTATAGAGCTTTCTTACCTGAAAAAGCCAGAGCAATAGAATTATGCCATGAATGTTTGGGGGATGACGACGTAGTTTTCTAAAACTGCGACTGCAACCGAAAAACTAAAATAGTCTGAATTTTGTTTTGCTTGGTTACTTATGGTTAAGGTTAGGGCTGGGTAGGGATTAAGGTTGTCAAAGTTGGGATATAGATATAGATACCTAATATGTGTATGTGTGTTCAATTCTCTTTTCTAATTTGGATTTACAATAGGTGCATGAGCTGTTCATCTGCATTTGTACTGATTTTGTGTATAGAAATTCACTTACAGATACACGTATGTAAGAGCTGTAAGCAAGAAAGCGGTCAGATCCTCGCTCAGAAAGATCCTCTGTGAAAGTTGGGCCGGTTATCCTCATAGACAGGTTGAAGTAATCAACCTGCGACTCAACACCTGCATCAACAGATGAGTAAAATTAACATCCTAACTCCTACACAAAGCGAATACTATCCACACATTAGCAGACGTGCAAGATAAATGCTATCAACACAGGAACTCCCGTAACTAAATCAGAAACCCTATAACCTGAACAGACATAAGAGTAACGTTTAAAATTACACACCTGCGCAGACACATCAGCATCAATACCGCTGTGCAAACATAATGTGGAAATTCCCTGCACCACAAAGTCAATATCATGCTTCATCTGAAGGGTCATCTGAATTCTTAGAGTATTACAGGTGCAGTATGATTCGCAAAAGCCGGTTTTAATTACAGACTAATATAAAGCTTGGTGCACTTCATCATATATAAGGTATAAATTATATCTTTGATAGTAAATTCTGCAGATTTGGTTACAAAGGGTTGATTTCCAAATGATAAATGGTGTGTGTATAGATATGCGTATGTGATACTGATGTGATACGTCAGTTTAGAGATTCTGTACACGTGTGTCTGCAGACTGACCGTTTACTGAAAGCGTGTGCTTTAGATACAGAAATGGGCTCCTGGATTTGAGGACAGCAGCAGTCAGAACGTCACTGCTTATAAGAAAGCTTGTGTTGTAATGAAATTCCACAAACACACCCACCCATCCGTCTTCATTCCTAAGAGAGAGGCATATTTGATTAGATATGCAGCATAAAACGTCGAAGGTCACTACTCTTTTTCTATAAAAGATCATTTGCACAAAATAAGGAGGCAGACACGTACCATAATGTCATGTTTGACTGCATGCTCTGAGTCATAACCAGTTCATAGAATACCGCTTCAAGCTAGTTCATGGAAAGATACAATCAAATTACATTAATCTCCTATTGCTGCTTGGAAAATAAAAGAATGCAGACAGCTAATAACTGATATTTTTTTAAAAAATAGCCCACATAGAGATATAGACCACAGAGCTAATAGATGATAGGGCTGAAAAAGCTAATGGAGCTGAATCAGTCATAAAAAGGTAGCACTATTCACTACAACACTCACCCATTTGTGTAGTTTAGTGCTAATCCATTTGTATGATGAGGATTTTGTGTCCAAGACAGATGTATAGGGGAAAATGAGGCAGAGGGAAACTGAGATCTTCCCTGTCAGAATACGAAAGCATATTCACAAATTTGTACGGGTTAAAATGACTTTTAAAAATGACTTCACGTATTGGTGTCTATCTGAATTTTTAATATGTAGAAAGTGTTATCTGATATTTATACAATTCCAAGTGAAGCACATAGATATTAAATAACACTAATTGTATATGAACTGTTGATTAAGCAGAATATGTTATGGCTACTTCCAAGTCTATGTCAACACTTCTCTTGATATGAATGCGGGCCCATCTCCAGGGATGGACAGCATTTCTAATACATGTATTAAAATACATATTTTGAATACAAAATTGTATTTCGTATTTGACTTCATAAAAAATGATCATGAAATGTATATCAAAATACTTTACTTTATTCGGTATTTTGTATTTTGAAAATGCAAAAAATAATTTCTCCAAAATGTACCTGTATGGGTGACAGTGTTATTGTCTGTGCACACACATGAAGTTTAGTTTTTTCACTCATTTTAATGAATGGTCATTAGTAACGACAGTTGATCTCTTGTGTTGAATCGAAAAACTTATAAGCTCCTTTCAGACTATTTGTGTTTAAAGTTTTTAAGACGGTGCCGAATAAAGCATTTAAAATTGTGAGTTATACTCACTGCACACTTATCTGTACCAGTTTAGGTATGCAAAAAAAGAAGCAGTTTTGTCAGTTAAATTACAAAAAAGGAAATCTTTCCAAGTTTGTCATTATTCACTTTCCCTTATGTTCATGTGAATAGTTGGGATATATTTAAGACACTTCAGAATACTTTATCTTTTGTTTGGTTTCATATTTGTATTGTGTCTCGTTAAGCAGTGAAAAAATGTCGCTCTTATGCCTCGCCATTTGAGTCAGTATTTATGAAGGAGCCAGCTGCTATATGAGAATAGAAGAACGTGAAATGTATTTTTGCATTTTTAAAATACAAAGTGCTGTAATTAATTCTGATACGTTGCTTGGTGGCTGTATTTTGTAGTTTATTTTGATACAATGTATTTTGATGTGTTTTTGTCCGTCTCCTCCCATCTCGTTATTACCCATAGTCTGTACAGAATCCGGGATGACGCTAAGATTAACAGTGTTGTTGGCCAAGGCCTCCATCAGGAGCCACGGGATGGCTGCTTCACTGACCACTGCCTCCTTGCTGTCTCGGAAGGTGAGCTCCATGTGCGTTGCTATTGAGCCATTTCTGGAAAGACAGAGAGAGGTGGCTGAACCAGACCAGCAAGACAGAGTGAGAGAACAAGTCCGTCCTGAAGCGCTTTCCCTGCTCTATGATCATGCCAGCAGGCTTTGTTTGCTAAATGAGTGGGTGCTGAGTGCTTTCCTTGTCTTCTGGGAAGATAAATAATCAAAAAACATTATGCAAGTCATCAATGGGCAAGGTGATAGTTACCAAAAGCTTTTAACAATCTGCGTTCTGGTGTGTACAGTCTTAAGTATGACAGGTACACATTATAATGGCTTAAAATGGTAATTATATACTGCCCAGCTTTGTCTGGTATGCAATACTACCAGTCAAAAGTTTTTGCCCACCAGAGATGTTTATCACTTTTCCATTTATTTCACAAACTGCAGATTCCTATTCTTGTTAAGCACTGGAAAGTCGAGTGAACAACTATAAATGAAAAGATAAAGAACAAACAAAACAAGTTTCCTTCATAACATGGATGGAGAATGTAATAGTGCATGTCTGACATCCTGTTAACTGGCTGTGTGGTGATGGCAGAGTCGCATTCTGTCCTTTAAATGCACAAGTTACCTGTTTCATCCCAATGAAACAGAGCAGTATTTAATGTCCCTTGTAGGAAGAATGCCTTGAATTTTCCCTGCTGTTATACCAGAGGATGTTACTTTGATAAATTAAGGATATGATATTTTCATAGTAATAAATGTACTCAAATTGTGAACATACTGTAAATTTCATTGTTAGTAACATGTAGAAAATGTGTCTCAGTGTGTACAAAAAAATGTGACTGGGAGTGTGTCTACATGTATTTTGCATCCACACAGACACAGACACACGTACCTGAAACTTTTAACACTTGATTTGATGTAGATTGTGGGAAAATGCAGTGAATATAATTTGTCCACCTAAGAATAAAAATTCATATGGTTAACATATGCATCCAATAATGCTACAGAATCTGTAGTTTAAATTTATATTTGCCCGCTCATTCCTCTATTTCATTACACTTAAGAGAATTCCAGAAAGGTTTTCTAATATCATCATCACACTAGATAGTTACATAGAGTCGAAGTGAAAATATACAGCCGTGGAAAAAATTGAGACTGACCACAGGACAATTTTTTGTTTCACTCATTTCTCAATCTATGGATCTGTATCTGTGAATAATATATATACACTTACACACACTATATTGCTAAAGGTATTGGGACAATTGCCTATATACACACATGAACCTTAACAACATCCCATTCTTAATACATAGGTTTTAATATGGAGTTGCCCCACCCTTTGCAGTTATAACAGTCCATAGGATTGCCTCCACTGCTCTAGACTCCAGTGGCAGTGTGCTTTACACCACTGCATCCGACGCTTTGCATTGCAGTTGGTGATGTAAGGCTTGGATGCAGCTGCTCTGCCATGGAAACCCATTCCATGAAGTTCTCTATTCACTGTAATTGAGCTAATCAGAAGGCCACACAAAGTTTGGAGGTCTGCAGCTATTGACTCTGCAGACAGTCGGTGACGTTTGCACACTCTGCGGCATGCTTTGTCGTTTTTACGTGGTCTACCACTTTGTGGCTGAGTTGCTGTTGTTCCCAATTGCTTTCACTTTGTCAAAATACCACAAACAGCTGACTGTGGGATATTTAGTAGGGAGCAAATTTCACGAATGGACTTGTTGCACAGGAGGCATCCTATCACAGTACCATACTTAAATTCATTGAGCTCCTGAGAGCGACTCATTTTTTTGGCAATTTGTAGAAGAAGTCTGCATGCATAGGTGCTTGATTTTATACAGCTGTGGCTATAAAAGGGACTGGAACACATTGAATGATTTGGAGGGGTGCCCCAGTATGGCAATATAGTGTATTTGATTTGCAAACCGTAGCCAGGTTCTTTACTGTTTCTCATTAATGAAGGGCTCCTTCCTTGCTTTATGGGACTTCAGTCCTGCTTCTAGGCTCCTGATGCTCAGAGTGGCCTTCCGCCAGCAGAACCACGGATAAAAAAAATGCAGATTCTCTTTAAAATATAGTGTGGTCTCTAAATTTTTTCCATGGCTTTATGTGCAAAATATATAAAAATACAGCAGCTATGTAAAAAAGTGGTATTTGCTATCAAAGCAACATAAAAAAACTGAATATAACTGGAAACTCAGTCATTTGGACAATAGAAGTGTCTAATATTCATAAAACAGATTTGTTGAAAAAAAAAAAAAATAATAAAAATAAAAATGGACTCACTTCACGTGTAATCCTCCTCACAAGCTTTTGGTGAAGGGAAGATGAATTCAAATGGTCAGCTGTGAATGTCTCATTAAGTCTGAACTGTAGCATCACAGATCTTGTTAAACCTGTTGGAGACGGAGTTGTTTCCCCATGCTGTGTTGTTGATGGTGTCAAGGCATTTGTATGGGTGAATGAGAAGTTTGAGCTGAATTGAGTACTTCTGACTGTAGGTTGGGTGAGGGATTTGAGTAAGGAGACTACAGCAGTATTTGTGACTGCTGATTTTGTCATACTGTGGGGTAGTGTGACTAAGGTAGTGCTTGTAATTGTTGTTTCTGTGCAGTTCTTGGGTGGTGTGATTGCAGAAGAGTTCATAACTACAGTTTTTATGGTAGGGTTAGGTGGAGCGATTACAGAAACAATTTTAGGGTTTGATGGAGTGACTGCAGTTAAATTTGTAACTGTAGGTCTTGTGACATTCTTGCGTAGGGTCTCCGCATTAATATTTCCAACAATAGTTCCTGTAATATTATTTGGTAGGGAAAGCGCAGTAATATTTTTAGACATAAGTTGGGTGATAGTTTTGGGTAAAGTGACTACAGCAGTATTTGGCACTGGTGTACCACTTATACTATGTGATAGTTTGACAACAATAGTGTTAGTAATAGTCATGTCTGTGCTGATCTTGGATGGTTTAATTGCAGTTGCGCTCATGACTGTAGTTTTTGTTGTAGGGTTGGTTCGTGTGGTTACAGTGAAATTTGTAACTGTAGGGTTTGTGACATTGTGTGGTAGGGTGCTTCCAGTAATATTTTTGGCCATAATATCTGTGGTATTTTTGGACAGGGTGGATGTAGTAAAGTTTTTAACCATATGTTGGGGGGTGCTTTTGGCCAAAGAAACTACCTCAGCATTTGTGGTTGGTCTTTCTGTCATACTGTGGGGTAGTCTGACTACAGTACTGTTTGGACTTGTTGCCTTTGTGCTGGTCTTGGGGGGTGTTATTGCACTTGAACTCACAACTGTAGTGTTTTTAGTAGGGTTGGGTAGAAAGACTGCCGTAATATTTTTAATAGTATAATCTGTGGTATTTTTGGACTGGGTGAATGTGGTAATGTTTTTAACCGCAGGTTGGGTGGTATGTTTGGGTAAAGAGACTACAATAGTATTTGTGAGTGGGGTTTTTGTGATGCTTTGGGGGAGTGTCGTTACATTTTTGTCTGTGATTGCTGTCTTTGTGCTTTTCTTGGGTGGTGTGATTGCAGTTGTCCTCGTAACTATGTTTTTTGTGGTAAGGTTGGGAAGGGTGACTCCAGTAGTGTTTTTAACAACATTGTCAGTGGCATTATTGGACAGGGTGAATTCAGTAATATTTCTAGCCATATGTTGGGTGGTA
>JAABNX020000017.1:12276232-12294451 GCA_015163995.2 Mormyrus lacerda | reverse complement strand
TCTGTGATATCATCAGGTAGAATGACTGGGGTAATATCTGTAGCCACAGTTTCTGTGATATCGTCAGGCAGAGTGACCGGGGTGATATCTGTAACTGCAGTTTCTGTGATATCATCAGATAGAGTGTCTGCGGTAATATCTGTAATCATAGTTTGTGTGATATTGTTGTGGAGTGTGACTGCAGTAAAAACTGTAATTGCAGTTTCTGTGATATCATCAGGCAGAATGACTGGGGTAATATCTGTAGCCACAGTTTCTGTGATATCGTCAGGCAGAGTGACTGGAATAGTATCTGTTTCCATAGTATCTTCAATCATGTTGGGTACAGAGACAGTAATATTTGTATAAGTAGTTTTTGTGATAGTGTTGGTTAGGGTGACTCCAGTAATATCTGTAAAAGTAGATTCTGTGATATCGTCAGGCAGAGTGACTGGGGTCATATATGTAGCTGTAGTTTCTGTGATATCATCAGATAGAGTGTCTGCAGTAATATCTGTAACTGCAGTTTCTGTGATATCATTAGGTAGAATGACTGGGGTAATATCTGTAGCCACAGTTTCTGTGATATCGTCAGGCAGAGTGACCGGGGTGACTGGGGTAGTAGCTGCAAAATTAGTTTCTGTGACACTGTTGGGTAGAGAGACTGCTGTAATATCTGTAACCATATTTTCTGTGACAGTTTTGTGTAGGTTGACTTCATTAATATCTGTAATCTTAGTTCCTATGATGTCACCAGATAGTGTTACTGCAGGAACATTTTTTCCTGTATTTTCTTTGACATTTTCAGATGGGCTGGCTGTACTGATATTTGTATCCCTAGTTTTTGTAGTTGATGTATTTCTGTATGTATTTTGGTCAGCAGCAAAACTATAAACCCTTTCTGAGTCAGTGTTTTCAGAATCTTGTGTTTCTTTGGCAAATTGAGTTATTGGTATTGTGACAGTTTCTCTTGTGCCAGATTGGTGTAAATTATTATCCTTCATGTCTATATGTCGTTTTGAGGCTGTATTATAACTTGCTGCTTCTCTGGGTCTGGTTTCAGTTTGGTTAAAACCAGTTGTATTTATGTTTATGTCTGTTGTGATATTATAAGCTGAGACTTCTAAGGTATTAATAGTGGCTTTTGTGCATAAATCATATGTTGTTGAGTTGTTTAGTTGTTGGGCTACAGTAAAGTGTTTTGAAATAGCATCCAAAAGAGACCCTGAAATGAACAACACAGCAAACTAATTCTATAATTGTGCATACCCTATCTACCAATCCATACATATAGTATATAGTATGTACACCAATTAGTCATTATATTAAAACCAATGATAGGTGAAGTGAATAACATTTATTATTTCATTATATATTAGGCAAGTGAACAGCCAGTTCATGAACTTGATGTTTTGGAAGCAGGACAAATGGGCAACCTTGAGCACCTGGGCCCAGTTTCCTTAAACCTTCTTAACACTTTGTCGTTCGTAGATTCTACCTTAAATTGTCTCCTTACGATCCAACGTTTTTCATGAAACGTTCTCGGTTAAGTATATCTTCCGTGAGATTTTCTTTCGTAAGGTCAGTCTGAGCCTTTGTTCTGAGCCTTTCTTAGCTGTTTCTTACTCTCATTTAAAATAACATCATTAAGGGTACAGTTTCAAAACTAAACATCACTTACCTAAAAAATAACTGATCCATATCATAAAATGTTTTTGTCTGATACATGACTACGATCATCATTAGGAATCGTTCTTGTGCCACAGAACACCTATTACTGACCAAATCATTTGAGTGTTTGGCCTCTAATCCACTGCATTCCCTCAAGTCTAACTGGCCAGTTAATGGCATGAGACAATTCCAGTGTATACATGTGATTTCCTCAGTAAGACACACAGAGACAAAATACGCAAGTGACTCACCCAAAAGTATTCCCAGAACTGGCAGCGTTGGAAGCCTCATTTTTTTCCTCACAAGCTGGTCATCTTTAAAAATAAACTGAATTAGGTATTGCCTTAAATAGAATTGTTTCAGTATTCGTCTTTCTTTTGAGTAACGGAATATGTGTCCGTATTCCTGCCAACAGTACAGCAATTAAAAAAAACTTTTTTTATATGTGTGAGTTGCAAGTTGCATAGGGACAGTGTAGTACCGTGGAAAACAGCTTCTCAGCAAACGCATAAATGAACAAAACCTTTAACTATCTCATGGCTTTAGAATAACATTTCATATGTACCAAAATAAAATAAATAGAAATTAAGAGAATAAGCATTTATAGGAAGGACAAATTACGGCAAAGTGTATATTTCAATATTTTGTAAGCATTATTCCAAACCCATTTTACTAATAGGACCTGTCATTACTAATACGAAAACAAATTTTTACACTAAATTTGCTAAAATAAAAACATTATTCAAGTCATCCATCAGAGCTCTCATTAGTCCCCTGAATATCATCTTGTTGTAGTAAGAATCAAAAATATTATTAACTTACCTATAGCCACAGAAGATGAACTCTAAAAATCTACAGACTTTCATGAGCTCTCTTTGTACGTGTTTCTATTGTCATCAGTACTGTGTACAGTTGACACGTTGTCCTGCACGTCACCAGCTGCTCAGGCCACATTCATTCTGTTTTGTTTCCCGCGGTTCCATCCTGTCGGATTCTGTATATAGTTTGCGTTGTTTCACACCCACTCTCACTGAACTCCTGTCTCCTCCCAGCTTTCCCTTTATTAGTCTCCTGTGTTCCTCGCTGCATTATTCCCAGGGTTGACTGGGGCAACGTTCATGGTACCTGTGGTTTGAACGGAATCACGTGCTTATCCAGTCCTCCAGTTTGGTTTTGAAGTCTACCCATTGGCAATCTGTATATGTCTATGTCTCTCCTTCCTCCTGTAGTTTATTGAGGCCACTATCTGACTGACATAGGTGCTTGTGTGTGTGTTTGGATTGTAGATGCGGGTACACAAATGCGTCACTCTGTCACTACTTTACATATAGAGGTCACTATCTGAGTGTCATAACACTCTACTGATTATGCTCTTCTGTTACTACTGCTATAGGAGGGGGAACCAGATATTCACGTCCATACAAGATCTTGCATGGTCACATAAAATTTCCCCTCGACTTCTCTTCTAAATCACTATTCCATGATTATTATTTAAAATACACTCAGTGACAAAAAAACGTTAAATTAAATGAATCTGCACGTGGTGAAAGGTCATGTGACTGTATCGCAATGATTATAATATTGTTGGTCAAACAAACAAGAGAGTTGGCAGTATGGGCGCACTGTTGGTCCTATGTCAGTAGGGTGTGGCACGCCCCCCCGGTCCGGATACATGCGGCGATACGGTGCGGAAGAGAGCCGCACAGCCATTGTATCCTCTCCTGTGGCAAGTCGGCCCACAGCTGTTGTAACTGACTCTTGAGATCCTGCAGATTGGCACTGGGTCTGAGTTGATTCCACATATGTCCGATTAGGGAAAGATCAGGGGACCTAGTTGGCCAGGTGAGGACCTCAACATGACACAGTCAGTCCATAGACACCAGTGCCATGTGTGGACGGGCGTTGTCTTGTTGAAAGACTGTAACAGGGTGTTGTCTCAGTAGGGGTAAGACATGCGGATGTAGGATGTCACTGACGTAGCTCTGTGCTGTCAGGGTCCCCCGAATCACTGCTAGAGATGACCTGAAGTCACACCAAATGTCTCCCCACGCCATGATGCCAGGAGTAACACCGGTGTCTCTCCACAACATTGGCAGGATTGATCCTCACCCCTCAGCTCTGCCACATGCACACACAATGGTCATCTGTGTTAATGCAGAACTGAGATTCATCCCTGAACATGGTACAACGCCACTCGTCATCAGTTATGACCTCCCGGTTATGGCACCACTCCAAACGCAGCCGTTTCTGTGCTGGTGTTAACAGCAACCTACGTATGAGATGGTAAACCCAGAGTCCGGCTGATCGGCAATCGTCGAGACACGGTGCGGGATGACTCGGGGTGTTGTGCAGAGTCTGATACCTGTGTCTGGGTGGCAGGCGCAGATGTCATGGGCTTCTGTAATTCTTGACACACAATACGATAATCCTCCCTTGGTGTGGTGCCCTCACATGCCCATTGGTTCCAACACTGGGTGACTGTGATATCCGCATGCCCAAAATACTTGGCATAGTAATGCTGTCTAATGCAACCACAAGGTATCTTGTGTCTGGTGACTAGACCTGCCAGCTCCTTGCAAATCAAATCATTCGCAAACCCATCGCTGGTCCGCATGTCTACCAAATTACATACCCATTGTTGATCTGCACGTGTACCAAATTACATAACCTTCACAGGTCTGCACGTGTACCAAATTACAGCCCAATCGGACCATTACTTTTGTCACTGAGGGTATTTACTTGCTTATCAGACTAAAGTGAAAATCTTAGGGTTATCCATTTATTATTCTGAGATGTACAAGTGCAGTTTTCTATTTGTGCCCATACATTTTGGCCATACATGGAGTAACCTATTTAATACTATCTATTTTTACAGTATTAGAAGTACATACATACAGAAAAGTAAAGAGAAGTCAGGTTCAAAGGTCTTTATTGTCAATTCTGCCATATGTACAGGACAAAAAGGGGATTGAAATTATGTTACTCTCAGACCCCACAGTGAGTACAGTAAGACAGACAAGCAAGACAGATACAAGTACTCATGTTGAGGGGGAGAGTGTCTGGCTACAACTGGTTACTGCTCACATTTTGGGATCAGACATAACCACACACACCATGGAATTCGGATGCACCTTTGCTATGTAACCGGAGGCACGTTAGCATGTCTGGAGGTCTCTGCTATTTTAGCTTGCATATGCCTCCCTGCTATTTTCTCCAATGGGAAAATGCAGGGAGAATCAGTGGTAGTCAAAGCCCATGTGATGCAAACGTCACTGCCCTGTTGGCGATGGTAAAAGCTGTCGATGGGCACGGTTTTAATGAGTCACTCACTAGCAAACAGGAACCCTGAAAACTGTATTCATTTCTCAAGATCCCGCTTTAGCAAAACCCCCTGGGTTAGCCAGTGCATTAAAGCGCATGTACATATAACTGAAAATAAGCCTGAATTAAACTTCAGTTCCATTTTTGAAATGTGCCTGAGTGTCAAATAATGGCTGTGTGACTGTCATGACCACGGGAGCACGGACCAGGGAAACAGGTGAAGGAGATCCAAATGGGGGAGAAATAAAGGGTTTTAATGGGGGAGCGAAACGGGCATAATGGTTAGACGCTTCCCGACACTACAATGACGGAACCGGCGAAACAAACTCTGACATGGACTTAAATACACGAAACTAATCAGGACAACTCAAAACAGCTGATGAACACGGGGATTCCACACGGGACTGATGAGGGGGCGTGGCACACGGGAGGAGCGGACGATCGGGATATGACAGTGACACTTAAGGAAATTAATCTAAATTAACATACGGCTACCATCCATCAGTCAGCCATACTCATACCCAGTGCTAACTTATATATTTATTTTCAACAGAAACTAAATTTGTATCGAAAGTAAAGTTTGACTTTCAACTTTCAGTTTTTTGTTACATTTGTTTACATTTTTATCGTCATATTTTAAATGCAAGATCGTAATTAACCAAGATATTTATAGCATCATGTTCTCATAATGAGAACAAATGTTGAAACTGCTTCAATGCTGAGTCATCGCGATCATAACAAACACCAGTTCGTGTTGGGTAAATATGTTTCAAATTAAAATCTAATTGCGTTTTGCCCACAGCTTTACCCAGGTTTACAGCACATTAGTTACAACACTAAAAGTAAACTTGTGGTAAATGAGTGGCATGACACGCTATTTAACATGTTTTCCTCAATCTTTAGGCATAATGAAAGATGAATCACTGTTTGTCTTAAAGACAGAATACTCTGCTTCACATCAGTATAAGATTTAACAACAGTGAGATAAAATATATAGAAATCTTTTGATGAAGACTAGTGAATTATAACAGGAACAAAAATGTGTAAATATGCATTATTGCTGTTTGTATGTACACATACAACCCCATTTTCAAAACATTTGTAATGCTGTGTAAAATGTAAATAAAAAACAATGCATCTATCTATCCATACATTTTCTGAAACCTATTCAGGGTCACGAGAAAAATAAAGCAGTGATTTGCAAATCATATAATCCCACATTATACTGAAAATAGAACAAAGACAACATATCAAATGCTGAAACTGAGAAATTTTATTGTTTTATGACAAATTTATCCTCTATGAATTTGATGCCAGCAACATGTTTAAAACAAAAACATGGAAAACTTGTGTAATGCTAAAGCAAAACACTGGGTTGAATATCTCTCAACTAATTAGGTTAATTGGCAACAGGTCAGTAAGATGATTGGGTATAAAAAGAGATAGGGAGAGGGTCAGCACTCTGTGCAGTGAAGATGGGGAGAGGTTCAGCACTCTGTGCAGTGAAGATGGGGAGAGGGTCACCACTCTGTGCAGTGAAGATGGGGCCACTCTGTGAAAGACTGTGTGGGCAAATAGTCCAACAATTTAAAAGTAATGTGCAGTAATATTGCAAAGAATTTGGGAATTTCATCATCTATGGTATCTATCATTAAAAGATTCAGAAAAACTGGAGAGTTCTCTGTACCCAAAGGACAAGGCCTGTGGCAATAACATTCACTGAACTGTGTGTATTCTGGAGCAACTTCTTAATCAGCTGTTTTTTTCTTAGAAGTGTCATCAGACATGTGATCCACTTCCAGGAGAAACCATCAGAAAATTCCTTCTTTGTTACACTTGCATTTTCGAAATACAGCTGCTTGTTGATTAAATGTCTTCTTGAGATCAGTTTCGCCTCGTCTGATCGCCAAAAAATATCTAAATGACAAAATAATCCCTGAACACTGAAAAAGAGATGTCTATATATAACTGTGAAAGATAAAAAAAAATCACTACTACTGTTACTAATGGAACGACCCTTGTCCCATACTGAAATACTCGTTGAAGTTCTTGAAAAGGATTCTATAGTTGAGACTTCATAAGGTAACGTTTCTCTAATATGCAGAAAAGAAGGTCAGGACACACGCATCAAAGAAACACAAGTTTTGAGACTGAAGAGATTCAAGAATCAAGCACTTTATTGTCATTGTGTAACACGACAAAATTACTTTTATGACAACCCCAAGGTGCATTAATAAATGCAAAATAAAGCTAAACAATATGTCGAAGTATTTTTCAAGCTTCCCTGAAAACATTATTGATATTACGATTGGCTGCTTCTGTGAAAAGTATCCTACGTATCAGAAAGCTCATTAACTATGACTGGTTGAGGTACATCAATGATGATTGGTTGCTACCTCAAGAGGCACAGTACTTATACCTAGTTGCCTTGGTTACCACCTTAGTTATCCCATGCTATGACTGTGACCCTAACCCCACATCTGCCTGTCTGCCTAGTCTTAGCACACCCTGCACTGCCTGACCACCTGCTTCCTCGCTGATGGGTTGTCACAAATCCAAACACTATCCAATCTACTCATAGCTAAATATAATTGTGACTACTGTTACAGTTTATATGTCCCTTATGCATACAAAATGTTCTGCATTAACATAGCTTATCATATAACAATATATGATCAATAGAACAGCATATCTTTTGCAACAAATATCTTACAGTTAACGCTGGCTCCTTCGGTCACTTCTGTGCCCCTCCTAACCTCAACCATTTATTCTTGTCTCGACAGACTCATGGTGTATTCACAGCTTTCCTCTTGATTCCATCTGTTAGCCTACTTGCCCTCTAGATAACCCAGCCATCTGCAGCTAAGCGACATGAACACGTGTCACAGAACAAACAAACACATTTTCCATGCTTATCAAATGGCACGTCACACATTTATCTTCATGATAAATTCCTAAGACATTGGCAGCAATCCCATAATGCCTCTCTCCCGTCCTTAACCCACCTGCCCGCCTTTCATATACCGTCAAATCAAGCCGACACAGATCAACACAAATAAACCTTTTGAGTCTCCCCCATTTTATACAGAGTAAATTAAGAAATACTGCTAAGGATAATTGCCATAGGTGCAGTTAAACCTTAACGACACCAGAATCTTGCCTAGATTCTTTCTTGAAAGAAGACAAAAGGTAGTAAAGGACACATGAAATGTCTGGTCATTGCTGGTGTAAGAGGGAAACGCAATGCCTTTCATTTCAAAGTGGCTTAAAACTGACGCTTTTTAAAATGTACTTCGAATTGCAATACGAAGGCTGCCCCTTGTCAAATGACATGAAGTTTAAACTAGTGTTGTGGGAACTTTGATCATATTACTGACATCAAGGTCACGGGATTTTTTTTCCTCGTAAAACTCCCTATATTTTGATGCCAGAAGCTGAATGGTACATGCATGACAGCTTTGATATGTGCAGATGGAGTGCAGCCGTCCGATAAGAGACGGCGATCGACGGAACATTTCATGTAATACCTTTCTTAATATTTAAGCCCGGCCCATGTGAAATCACTGCATCACAAGGAGGATCCCGCATGATGCATGCGACTCTATTTCTGGATCTCTGTGGCCAAACCCACTTGTAACCGTAATGGCTTTTTATCCTGTGTGAAGCATCTAAAGAATTTTTTGGCTACGTATCTTTGTGAATGACTTTGCACGTCATAGATAAGTATCATGTGCAGACTGAGATGAGATGGATTATGCACATAAATTAAAACAGTATTTTGTGGAGCAAGTGCAAGGATTATTTAAAATATGTATTGCAATTTGGTCAATTCTGCTCTACATGCTCTTGCATGTTATCCTTATGTTCATGTGCTTTTTCTCGAGGTGCTCCAGTCTTCGGCCTTCGGATAACATGCACAATTATGGGAATTGGTGTCTCTAATTCACCCACAATGTGCATCTTGTGATGGGGGGGGGGGTGCCAGGAAAATGACTCTAGGCTCACTGTGATGCCTGTATCACAGCTCTTAGGTCACCGCAGTGTTTCCCAATCTAATCCTCATGGATCCACAGACAATACATGATTTTGCTGGGAGCTCGGAGGGAGCAAAAACATGGACTGGCTGTGGGTCCCTGAGGATTAGATTGGGAACACTGGGTTACTGTTATCTGAATACATCAATTATGGTAGATATACATACAGGAAAATATATATATATATATATATATATATATATATATATATGCATAATATGCAGTTTAAGGGGGGTTACGCAAGGTATCCAATTTGGATTCAAGGCATACATAAGCTAAAAATGATCATTCATCCGAAATCTTTCTTTACCGTCTTTTTAGCCAGTAATTTCCCGCAAATGTCAATACATCTTTTTGTAGAAACCAGCCGGAGTGGTTTTGCGACAGGTGTTAGGAATGCTAAAAGAATGAGGAAAAAAATAAAACCTTAATTGTCACACATCATATTGAGTGGCGGTAAACAATATTTATAGTCCATAAAATAACAAACACTCCCAGACACTCCTCACTTAACAACAGCCCGGACTTAGGACCAGTCGGTTTTGTACACTGCACGAGAACGTCGGACTTGGAAACGGCAGCGCTGCGTATCAAAATCATCTCGAATCACCGTCAGTCTCAGTCTCGTCCCCGCAGTCTGTATCGGTATTCACTATACTCGCGTTTGCAATCCCCAAGCCCACGCAAAAAGCCGTGGATGGTTTCATCGGTTATTCAGCCGGCACTGGGTTGCCAGCTTTGGTCAGCTGACTGGAGTGAAATGTTCAAATCGAGACAAGTCTGCACACGAATTTACATGTATGTAAGAGTTGTATAACTTTGTAAATAGTCTGTAGGATTTGCAAATGATCACAGCGCCTTTTATGTGCCTAATTTTAGGTTTATAATGAAATAATATGGATTCCTTGCGTGAATCAGAAAACGTCACGTCAAATGCGTGACAGTAGACAATCCTGCCTGCATAATCGGAGTATCAGCAGTTGGACGGCAAGCGCGGACGTAGAAGCAGCGGAAAATTTTGTAGACAAGGGGTCACCAACCTTTTTGAAGCTGAGAGCTACTTCACGGGTACTGAGCCATATGAAGGGCTACCAGTTTGATAGATTCCTCTTAAATCATGCATAATAAACGTGTTTTAAATGCTTTTTTTTAGATATTGTGATTGTCAAATCTATGTAAATGCAAATGCGATTAAAGAAGAATATCAAGAGGATAAAATTAAATTTTAGACACTACTCACTGGTGAGTTGTGCTATTTTTAGAACCATGTCGGTGACCCCAGCTTTAGACCTTTTCTTTAATCAGAAAAAATAAAAACCATTACCTGTATTTACAGTATGCAAACCTAAGTAATGTACATTATATTTATCCTCTATTCTGTTTATTACAATATACAGTACACTACTGTATAAACATGTATAAATATACTGATAATGTTATAAGTTTTGCAAAGGTGACATTAAAACCAACATCTAAAGATGGTTGACACAAAACCACCACCAGTACAGTACGCCTGAATTACCGGTAATGGCGGCTCCTCGAACGGAACTCGGTCACTAAGTGAGGAATGTCTGTATTGTTCATGTGTATTTGGATAAGCCTTTGCAGTAAGTAATTTCTGATACTTATAAGTATCAGAAGTTTGGTTTAAGTGCATCACAATAAATCTCCCGATCCCTGCTGTGAGTTTAAATGCACTCCTCACGCACAAATTGCATTCTGGGTGTTCTTAAAGACAACAGCTCTTTTCTACAATTTCTCAGCGTGGTACGATTATCAAAACAATATGTCTCTGTGATCTGAAGGTCACTGGTTTGAATCCTGTTCTCCTCCAAGCGACATCAATAAACCTTGAGCAAAACCCTGAAAACTAACCCAGGGGCACCGGATTTATGCGGTTTGGTCTGACCCTAACCTTTAACTCCTTAAGTGTGACTTATAGAGTAGGGGGGCGAGATCTGACCTAAAATTATTATCAGGGTATTTTAAGTTTTTGAATGGTGACGGTATTACTTTTTTCAAGTTTTGGGAGGAGTCGCAGGTCCTGTCCCTTTATGTAAATAAACTTCTGTTAATATTGTAAGTACCTGGAATTTATTTCTTTCATTTGAGAGACAAGGGAATGTATCAACAGCATTTTTTTCTAATAGCCGTAAGATGTTGATATTACCTTTTGTGTTTCATGCGCTGCGACAAAGCTAAAATGATCTGTTCTGCTGTAGGCCTACCAAAAAAAAAAGCACTTTTGTAGTCAGATGGTAGCTGTGAGCTACACTGTACCCGGGACACAAAACCACACAAATAAAAACAATAATGACCACAGCTACTAAAGTACAATGCAGACATCGCACCTGTCCCGGAAGTTACAGGACTCTCTCGCATATTGACAGCCGCTCCCCGACGCAGATCAGATTATACACAATCCCCCGGACATTTATTTTTAGAGCGAGAGTTTATCTAGCATTTTTCGAGAAGGGGGTAGGAAAAAAAGAGCCGCTATGAACCACAGATGGCCGTCAACATCAGGGTGACTCCCGGAACTTCCAGGATAGGTGAGATGTCTGTAAAATGTAATGTTTAAATGGCATCGGTGTATCGCCCACCCCAATCATACAGTAAGATGAAATATGAAGGCTAAAGAATTCCGACGTACCTGTATTTATACTTTTATAAATGAAAAAAACAAAGTAAAATTTAAAAAACAATAAATAGTTGCAAGGGCTTAACTTTGGATTCAACATTGGGGGTTGGAGGTCCCTACCCATTCATCCTGACAATATGATTATTTAAGGGGACTGAATTGGCCAGTTCTGGTTATTGGGGGGTCACAAGCCACCATAATTTAAGCTCATAAATAGTTGACACGTCAGTCTCATGACATTGCTGGCAAACCATTGTAGTCACAGGAAAGTTCAAATTCCTCTGTCTCATTCCGTACTACTTAGGGATGCCGCAATCACGCACTTCTTTCAGCGTGAAGCCGTCACCAGTCTGTCTCCCGGCGTGTCCGGGCGGGGGCGGCGATATGCACACAGATAATAAGGCAGGTTAGCCTGCTTGCCCGGCACGATCGGCAGGTGCGCGTTTTACATTAAGCTTTCATTGGTGCAATTCCTGCTCATGACGTCCTTATTTTTCGAAACTTTGAAACTGCAGTCCTAGAAACATTAAGCGCTCTGTCAACGTTTAAAATGCCATTCGCTGAAACGTCCATGTATTTTCGACGTCATTTCTTATTTTTTTTGCCATATTCGTTGTCTCTCGATGTTACCAAAAACACGTAAAACAAACCACCACCGAGAAACGTGATGACATTTGATTGCCGTAATATAATATATTTTATATAGTGTGCCACTTTGAAGTTTTAAAATAGACATCTGCCACACATGAGTAGTTGAGTTAACGGTAAAAGGACAAGAAAGTCTATAGAAGTTTCCTAACAGCAGGTCAGGGTTCTGTTTTACTTGTTTTTTTGGGATTTATTTCTATTTATCTTAACAATAGTATGTTATTTTCCTGTCATACTGACAACAGAAGTACCAATGGCAATATCCCCATCAGTGCTGTAAAAACTTTTTAAAAACTACACATCCCATCATTCAGTGGAAACAGCTAATCCGAAGGAAAAGGTACACGGGAATAATTCACATATTCCGATTGTCATCCGTATTCCGATAAATTGCATATTGCAGTTAAGAAAGTACTTATTAAAGATGCAGTAATATTTAAAAAATGCAATGTTGTGGACGAAGTGGACTTTATAAGCGAATCTCTGCAAAGATTGTTACAGGCAACATTTCTGTCGATCATGCGCAGTGTTCGATATTTATTCCATGCATGATTTTATATATTTGTTTTTGCCACGGTCACTGGCGGCGGCCACCGCACTGACAAGAGCACCGGGGCGGGCGAAACGGGGCAGGAAAAGCCGACCGGAGTCGGCGAAAGGTGCGAACCGGTAACGCAGACGGTAAACAGGAGCAAACGCGGCTGCAGAAGATGAACAGTAATGATTAATAGATCCAGTTTCTCATCACTGTTCGATGATTTAAACGCTGTTGTATAATAAGGATACTCACTGATAATCCGTATAATAATGAAAATGTATAAAAATATTTCTTATCTATACTATCAAGATTTTGCAAAAACGTAGGTATTACACAGCCTACACCGCATATCGGGCACATTTAATAAAGCGACATGAATTTCGAAAGGGCGTTTCTATTTGTTTGTTTGTTTTTATTTTTCTTTGTTTTATTTGTAATGACGGATAATGTAAAATCACGCAATATTAACCAATTTTGTACCAAATATTTCATTTAACCCTAGCTGGTTGAGTCTGATGCTGGGCAGATCGGAGATGCAGCCTTCTGCGGATTTACGCAGACACTCCGGGCTTATCATGTAGTGCCCCCTCCACACCCCCATTACTATCAGCGTGCACAGCCTTCATCGCCAGCAATGGTGGACAACCGCTACGCCACGGCCGTAGTGATCGGCTCTGTCCTCAGCATCCTGGCCACCGTGTATCTGTCAGTGGCAGTAGGCACACAGCACTGGTACCAGTACCGGAGTCCGCCAGCCATGGGGGAGGCTAACGCTTCGGAGCTGCGGGCCATGCAGGAAGAGTTTATGAGCAGCGATTTCGACGAGAAAACCTACAGCGACACGCTCTTCCGCCTCAACGGCACTATGGGACTTTGGTGGCGTTGCGTGTTGGTGCCAACCCATTCGCATTGGTACAAGGAGCCCGGTAAGGGTCACACGTGAGCTCCCGTGCTCACAATGGTGTAACATGCACGAGACTATAGCCACAATGCATTCACACACTTTTCTGCACTCGTACTTTACACCTTGACATGCAGTAAAATACTAAACTAGCTTCAGTTTGTTTCTCTAGGGAATCATTAACCTCAGTGGATTCCAGTCTTTATTCATCTTTTGATCCCGACAACAACTTTTCCCCCATTTTGTAGCTCAGAGACGACTTGATTTTCTTCCACTGCATGTCTTTCCCCCTTTCACAGATCCAAAGATGGTGACAGAGTGTGTAAGTTTTACACTGCCCCAACAGTTTATGCCCAAGTACAGAGAGCCAGGAAACCACAACAGCGGAGAGGACCTGGTCCGCACATGTGAGTAAGGTCACAGCGCTGGCTTTGCCCTTTCCTTTCTGGTGAGCACTGACACTGGAAAACGCCACTGCACATTCTTTTCTGTACAGATCTATGGAGGTGTCAGTTTTTATTGCCACTGGTATCACTGGGCCTGGTGGTCCTAGGAGGCATGATCGGAATTTGTGCCTGTCTGTGTCGGAGCTTAACGCCGCTCCTGGGCATCGGAGTCCTCCACCTGCTGGCCGGTAAAGAGTACTGCATGGATTTTTTTTTTTTTTTTTTTTTTTTTTTTTTTTTTTGCAAATGCGTTCTTAACGTCGAGATAAGTGACGTCTCACATGACTTGCTCGTCTTCCACTCTTTGCCTCCTGCCCTCGCAGGTATTTGCACTCTGGCCACCGTGTGCTGCTACCTAGCTGGGATGGATCTCCTGCACCGGGTGTCAGTCCTGCCGGATGGAGTAGATGGGAATCTGGGTTGGTCTCTGTACCTGGCGCTCATCTCCTGCCCCCTGCACATGATGGCCGCTGCTTTGCTGGTGTGGGCGGCTCGCAGTCACGGGCAGAGCTACTATCGCATGACCGCCTACAGAGTGGCATAGCGGCATGCGGTCGTAACCGCTACAAGACGACCACTTACAGGATGGCGTGGTAAAACGATCAAACAAACATGACAAGTCGCGTAGCTGTATGGGGCCGTACACATTTATTTCCATATCGCTGGGAGTACAATGGGACATTGTAACTTCCTGGTCATAATACCACATGATCACTGGTGAAAAGGCACAAAGCCAGCATCATAACCCATGTCACAAGACTGCATTTCCAGGTAGAGTGGCAGCAGCTTAAACAGCCTCAACTTCATTATTTTAGAGTGAGATAAATCTTTCCGCGACTGTCCCCAGACACAGTTAAAAATCTTCCCGAACGAACGACCAAAATATTTGCACCTGAAAAGCTCACGGAATGATTTCCTTGACAGACCAGTAGTTGCTGGAGTTAGTTATTTGTCATAATGAATTGGTTTAGTGTCTGAGCCCTTTGTGTGTTTCAGGTAGGCAGGTGCAGGCAGGTTTTAGCCAGGGGGTAGCTTAGGTATGCTAAAATCTAGCCCAACAAAACCTGTTTTTGTATACTTTTAATTGCACACAGCTAATCCGTGTTGAAATGTCCTTCTGTTTGTGGTATGCTGATTTGTTGTGTGGCTTTATTTCCCTGCTCTGACAAACATTGGCTTTAACTTGTTGTTGTGGTAACTCATTAGCTGCGGTTCACGGTTTTGCTTGTGTATATTTTATGAAAATATATTATGGCTTCTGCTTCACATTTTAATTTCATGTATTTTCTTAGGTTAAAAGTTTTGACCTGATCAAGCTTTTTTTTTTTTATCTCTGCAGCATTATTTTATGATTTATGATGTCGTCGCAGAGCTGACCGGAATGTAATTAGCTTGATTAGCCTGATGTAACTGTAGCTCGATACACAGCACAATGTCTCCAGAAATGCAAGCTGTTTTTGGAAGCTTATTGTTACGGCGTATTCAGATGTGATGCAGAATGCTGAACAGAAGATGAGAGCATTAAATATAGTTTTTAATTGAATTTCAGAACAATATTAATATAAAATAAAGCACAAAATGAAAAGCAGAACATGACTTCACAGTTGTATTATGTGGAAGCACAGTATTAAACTGAACTATTTATTAGTAGTGATATGTCTTGTACTTTATTTATTCCCTCTGTCACCAAAAAAATATAAAGCTGATTGAGGTCTGCGTGAAAGTGGGCTAAGTGATAAAGAAGTCTTAGGAAAATCTCTGTCTTTGTGTTTATCACCGAAATAAAACATTGTTCTTGTTCTGGGTGTGTCTGCCACCTGCTGGCAGTGGATTTGCTTGCAGGTGGCATAGGATTACTAAGCTGTTTTAATAAGAAACAGACTGGCATACTCCTAGGAGATTAGTGTAGATTAAGAATGAGATTAAGAGTGCAAAATAGTTCAGGGCTGAGGCTGTAATTATAACAGGCACAGATGTGCTGGGTATTTAAGGTATTTAATTAGAACTTCTCCATCAAATAAAGGACGAAAAGTTAAATGAAGGCTTATTCAGGTTTGTCCAGAAGACTGACATTCCTGAGATGGTTCATGAAAGGCGATGTGATCATTTTGCACGTGCAGAGCTCATTTTTATTTCCAGGTCCCGACTCGTGTCTAGTGATTCCGTCGTTTCAGTCCTTCCTTCACACGCTTTCCCTTGTCATCGCCCGAATAGATGGAATGTTCACTTTTTTCTTCCGGGCCAGTAAGACAGCAATTCCTTTCTCATAGTATGCAGACTCGTTTACAAAGAAAGGATACAGAGGTTCCGCGCCTCTGTAATACTCTGTCTTTCCCGAGAACGTCAGGAACAAGGGATCTCCCTGGTGAAGCAGGCAAAAGTCGTGATCCTGTGGCATGATAGAGGGAAATACTGAGAGTAATTTGTTCACATATCAGTGCATATAAATGTTTACTATGGGAGGCTGGATGCACAGCCTGTACCTGGAGATTTGGGTGGATTGTTGCTGTGATCATTTGGGTCTCTGGATCCCTGGGGTAATCAATGGTCTTCACCAAGGTGTAGATTTCCATCACTTTGTCATCAAACTGGACACCTGCAGAGGTAAAGCAGCTGGAGCAATGAGGACGTTCATTTATGCCTTCAAGTCTGAAGGGAAGGTTCTAGGAACTTAACTTGAAAAAAATCAGATTAAGAGAGCAATATAGTTCAGTATTGAGGTTTTAATTAATACGGGCCCAGATGTATTGGGTATATAATAAGACCTTAAAGGAACATAGGAAGGGAAATTAAATGAAGGCCTTTCCAGGTCAGTGTAAAGAACCTCACTCTAGGGCAGGGCTCTTCAAATCTGGCCCAGGAATCCAAATCCAGGCCTTGTTTTCAGTTCTCCCAGATAGTTTAACATCCCACTAGCAGTTTAATGATTACTGATTCTGACTGGTCGGAAGCTCCACGAGTAAAGGAAGGCTGGAACAGCAGCAGTGCTCAGACCTTGAGGGCCGTGATTTTGACAGCCCCGCTCTAGTGTGACGACGGGAAGCAGTAAACGGTGACCCTCTTGCAACCACGATGATCAGAACTTAAGATAAAGAAAACCCAGAGCAAAATCAAGAGTACACGATTACAATAAATCCTAAACAAACCTACTGTTATTGTAAATATAGTGGCAGGTCCCTACATGATAAGGAAATCCATACATATTGACCGTTATATTTTCATGGACGCGCCAAAGGGCAAAAGGTACATCGCTATATAGAATTTAGATATATATTACATATATATTACATTTATATTACATATATATATACATATATATATATATATATAGTTGTTGACTGTTAGCTGCCACCTAATCAGTTACAGGGAAAAACATAGTGTTAGGGAAACATAATGCCCAGGACTTGATGAATTAATTCGGACACCTCCATCCCTGTAGATACTGTACTTCATAGAATGCTCTCCATCGATCTTTACATCTAAGGACTCCATTTGTCTTTTTTTTTCAACTTGTACTACTTTGTCAGTAAGGAGCTTGCATTTTGCAGCCGCTTACGCACTACAGGGATGCGGTGGGGCTTGGACCCCACGAAGCACTGGGCAGGGGGCTCCAGTCCCTCACAGGGCGCAGACACCACGGGCGATTTACAAACACCAGATACCTCAGCTGTTTGTCTTTGGACTGCAGGAGGAGCCCAGGGTAACCGACCAGAAGACATCTATGCAACATGAGGACATCAAGGAAACTCCACACACACAACGGGACCGGGACGCCCACTGGGGAGGGGTGTGGAAACGGTGCTGCCCTCTTCCCCAGCCATGCCGTCCCAGTAAGCAACATGATGAAGACCCCGATACATAGAAAAAGAACGACTGGAAACATAGACCTTAAAACTTAATGAATGCATCTCCATACCTGAGTTAAAGCGCTTGATCCAGTCCAGTACAAGTCGGACCCCCTCCGTCATGGTGCCCCAGACGTCTGCCCTGACGACCCCATGGGGCTGTGGACCAACCTCCATAGCTGGAAGGAAGGAAAA
>JAABNX020000017.1:12118596-12130579 GCA_015163995.2 Mormyrus lacerda | reverse complement strand
TCTGTTTACTACATTGTAACATTTTTCTGACTGGTGCGGACTAAAGCAATCGAACTATAGGTGTGAAAGCACCCTAAGTTACTCTTGTAAAATCACTACACGTTGTCAATGGCGTCGTGGAGCCGGTGCTATTTTGCCTCTGCCTCAGAGGTAGCTGAAAGCCCATTTGCCGGTAATAGTTAAAACAACATCGCATCAACCATCTGCAGTATTTTCTGACCCCAATGCCTGCTCTTAATTGGCATGACTTAGAGCTTTTGCTTTTTGAACAGTGAACATAGTCTAGTGGGGTCAAAAAATACATACAATTAAAATCCGATAATTTTCCTTGTCCCCTTTTTCATCCCGTTAAGGTTATTTGCTGAAATTTAAGCATATATATACCAAGTCTGGCATCATTTTGACTTTATTAATATTTGGGGTTCGAGTTGCGGTGGGGTTGAATAAAGGCATTGGGTACAAGTCACTCGTAAATCGCTTCGTGTATCACTGGTTCCTGTATCAAAATAGATACACACAAGCGGTCCTGTAAATATTTAAGCCTCCTGGGAAGTGCTGTGAGTTTTTGTGCTGGAATTGAGTGTTATGGTAAGGCACCATCCTTGCATTCATTTGGTGCTTCCTATTAAAAATTCATTGGCTTATTGCATACTTGCATTATCCGCAAATTCTGCGCGATTCTGCGTCCGTCTGCATTTTCCACATCAAAGAAATCACAGGGCCCTCTCTGTTTCCTGATCCCAGCTGAGAAGAGTGGTGCCCACTAATGGGCATTAGTTTCAAGGTTTGATGTGTCGTGCATTCAGAGATGCTCTGCTGCATGCACTTGGGTTACCCTCACCTTTCTATCAGCTTGAACCAGTTGGGCCATACTTCTCCGACCTCTGCCATCGACACGGGATTCTCGCCTACAGAAGCTCCTCTCGCCGGATATTTTTCCTTTTTGGCCCATTCTCTGTAAACCCTAGAGATGTTTGTACATGAAAATCCCAGTAGATCAGTCATTTCTGAAGCACTCACACCAGCCCATCTGGCACCAAGAACCATGCAATGTTCAGAGTAACTTAAATGACCTTTCTTCCCTGTTCTGATGTTTGATGTTTACACTAAGTGAAACTCCTGAACTGACTTGCACGTTGATGGAATATAACTATTTTCTCTTCACCAAAGCAGCTTTCTTCTATGACGGTGCTTTCATTACAATTTGTGCACAGTCAATAGCACAGACAACTGGAAAGCCAGACATTGCACACTGGACATTAATATAAACGTGGGTCACTGAAATTATGTTCACATTTGGAACTGCTAATATATTTGCCAAGTTGCACACAGCCTGATTTTAAGAGACTGCACGAGCTTGGGGCAGCGCTATCATGAATGAGTATGCACGTGCAAAGACTTTTCTTGCAGCATATCAATTGAAACTACAAATAACTGCAAGTTTGTGAAACTTTCATTACCTCGAGGTAAACGGAGAGCAGCATATTTACACCATTTTGATCTCCTCCCTTGGGTATCACCACACCCCACGCCTTGGATTGGATGCATTGGATGCAGCTTATCGTCGCATTCATAGCTAGTCGCAACAGTTTTCACACTACAGAATGCCGACAGGTTCAGATTTAGCCTGCTAGATATCTGTTGGGTATGAGTGACGCTATCTGGTCACGTCTTTGAACTAATAGCAATCGAGCACTAATTCGCCTCCGATTTCGGCCTTTTGTTGGCCATCGTCAAAAACTTTTGGCAAACAAAAAACCAAGACCAAAGTGAAGTAATGTAAACTTAGTATTAGTTATTTAGGTATTTGCCCAATATATTTTTATATAAACTTCATGTTCCCTTTTTCACATGATTCTCAGATATTTTTAATTCCTTCACAAACATGTATCGATGTAATACCATTTCGGCTGGTCACTGTCGATTCTCACCCCTGCTGTCTTGACAGTCGGTTAATACCAGCCACAACTTGAGGAATAAGGTTGTACCTGACCTGTACCACAAAGAGACACTTATTACAGGGCAATTCCAGCTCGCCTCAGTTTTTCCAGTGCAGAAAGGTAAGCTAAGTAAAGGCGTTGTGGGGTTTGAAGAGCAATAGCGATGTATTCATATACTTCAGACGTAATTGACGTAGTTTCAAATATGCGACGATGTATGAGCAGTGATCTCACCCGCTGTCGACAATTGGCTGACATAATGTGACGCTGTGGCGTTGGTTGGCATGCTTTCTACCTCACCATGCTTATCCTTAAATGGTGTATTTGCGTATTTATGCTAAATGTAAAAGCCATGACTGGTTAATATTCACAGTGGAATGCATGTGTTGCGCGTAACCGTGTCATGTAAACTGTTTCCTTTCCTGTGCTACTGCTAGTATTAAATAGACAGTAGTAGCTGTTAAAGAGTGTTGCGCTTTAAAAGAGGTGTCATCTTCTTTATTAAAATGAGCTGACCACTCCATAAGTTTCATTTTTGCCCCCTTAATGTGTGTTTGCTAAATCAAAAACATTATGTGCTGTGTTGGGTTCTGGAGTTTGTAATTTATATTATCTATCCATCTACACTTACTGTGCTGTGATCGCCTGCGGTTGCTTTTTAACAGTGATATATACTTCATATATATTCTTTTCAAATAAAATTATTTTTTATATAAAAAAAAAGTGTATATATTTTTTTTATTATCATTTCTTAGAAAAAAGAAAACGGAAGATAACAGTTTTCAACATCAACAGTAAAAAAAAGGAACAGCAACAGATATATGACATATGGGCTGATCTGCAAAATTAATATGAAAAGAAAATATTTTTTAAAAAACGATTTTTTAAAAATACCAAAAACTGATCGAGAGGGAAGGTAGAAGAAAGTAAGCTAGGGTGGAAGAATACAAATGTGCGGCAATTGGTTTCCTTCATCTGCTTGTGAAATTTGTGAACACAGGTGTTACAGAAATTTACACAGGAAATTACACTTTTAAAAATGTTTTTAAAAAATCGATGCGGGCTAAATTCGCCACGCGGATGGGGATGATAAACTAATGATTTTTTTACTGGGCCTAACAGGCAACACTGGGCCTAACAGGTGATCACAATCGGGAATTAACACGAGGTAACGAGGAGGGCGTTGCACACAGGAGGATCGGACGAGCAGGTCATGACATCTTTCAAAAATAGTCGCTGATTTTTTTTTTTAATGAACACTGCATGGTGTTTATGTTTCTCATCAATCAGTGTTAGTGTTACATTTAAACATGTGCACTGAGAGTTGTTTTATAGTGTTACATCTTATTAGCTGTTAGTGTCCAATTGACACCATTGATTGTGGTTCGATTGTTAATCACTGTGACTCCACCGCTTCCCAGATTGCAAGCTCAGATGGGTGACACACAGGTACTAAAATGTGTGGCCCATATCTGCCCCATTTTAATGTGCACTCATTTGAACTCATTTGGGCAGCCTGCTGCTGCGTTCGATTAACCCACGATTACAAGAAAGACTCAGAGCAACATGAGCAAACTTTATGTCAGCTCAGCTCTGATTGTTCTTCACGGCCAGAGAACTGTATTTGTGTAAGCTGAACAGACAATTGTTCTTCCTGAATCTTACCTTAATTGCATTAAAATTGAGTTATAGGAAGAATATTGAAAACTTTGATTATTAGTTTCTTTTTTAAAGCATGAATAAAATAGTTTTCTTGTAACAAGCTAAGTGTTAATCACTCAGGCTCCCTCACATGTATGGTAACTGGTGAGGGGTCACTGTGAAACAGCAGTGTGCTGTGTTTTTAACAAGGCCAAGACTGGCAATCAAACTAACCTCAAGGCCAAAGTGTCATTGTAAAGGCAGTGCTCATTGACACAGATTACTAGGCTGCATATCAATTATTTAGCAGGGCTGAGACAAGGTGAGTGCTCTCCTAGTGGCTAAAGGAGTGTGTTTTCCCTAAAGAAGATACAAATATGGGTGGTGACCTCACTACTTTTAGACGACAACTTGGGGTAGAAGAAAAAATGTTTTTGCTCATTTAATATTCGGGTTTTTATTATGCTTGATTTTAGAAACCAAGGCGTATTATTTAGAAACACACCGCACCATCAAGGATGGCATGCCAGGGATAATAGTCTCCACCACATTTAACAGATAGTTATTTGTCTGGGATCTTTGGGTTCTCTGAGTAGTTATACGGTGGTTGGCTTGAGTTATATAGTGGTTCTTTTAGGACCCAAGGGAATCTGGATGGGCTCACTTGTTCTGATCCCCCATATTGATCTCTGTGTCTTAAGCTGTCACTTATTGTGCTGTTTGTCCTGTTTTTTGCACTGTTTTTGTGTCCTACTGTCCCCTCCCCTGCAATTTTGGAGCAGGAATCTCATTGTGTCATTGAGGGCTTTAATATATGTGAATAAGGTGAACGAGAGAGATTTCTGATTCACCCATCTTCAAAGGTGAAACAAAGCTCCGGCTGAAACAGTCATTATTCGCTTTGTCAGGTCTTGCTGCTTTACTTTTGAAAGTCCAGAAAGTTCTCACTCAATTCTTACAATTACATTTTACATATTTAATGCATTTCCGTGTGATTCATGTAGGTTTCTAAAATCGAATAATCAACTTTAAATTAAGGCGAAGCCTCGTTGTCTTTCAACGGTTACCTTTGTGTATGGATTATGTTCTACTCCATTTAACACTGGTCCACAAGTGCCACAATTGGTTAAGATACAATCATAGCTACAGTTATCTTGTACTAAGTATGTGGCGACCCCTGCAGGCGTATTGCTGTATCTGATTTGACAAATGACATTATTATATTTCTTGCCCTTTTTAACTTTACGGCAGGGATTTTATTTTGTTTATTTGTTGTTTGTCCACGTGTCGGGTAAATGTTATTTATCGCCTTTCATAATGCCTTTATAATACATTTTGTCTGAATTGGGTTTTGCAGTAATATCTCTTAAGTATGCAAAATGTAGTAATCATTATCAGCCCGGCTAGCTCAGTCGGTAGAGCATGAGACTCTTAATCTCAGGGTCGTGGGTTCGAGCCCCACGTTGGGCGGATTTGTTTTTGCTTTATGCACCATCACTTGTAACTGAATGGTATGAAAATACTGTAAATGAGCTGCCGAATAAGGGAACGTAAAAATATTTCTTGTTGTTTTGAACAAAACCGTTCAATAATGAAATGCATGCATTTTATATACAAAATCTCAATTATCTATTTGGCTGGAAAACAGACTATATAAGTTTATGCAAGTCACTATTCTTTATGGTAAATACATTTTTTTAAGTAAACTTAATGACAGTGAGGCCCAAAACAAAGCGCCCGAACAGGGACTTGAACCCTGGACCCTCAGATTAAAAGTCTGATGCTCTACCGACTGAGCTATCCGGGCTCATGGAGAGAAGCTTTTTTGATTTTGTTATTACCCTAAGTTTGAATCTTTAACTAGAGAGGATTGGTTGTTCTTCAAAAACTTTCAGGTCTTTTTGAATTAAAATGCAGCATTTACATCCTATTCACGACTACATTGCTATTAGGTCGCAATATAGAAAGCATACTTGCTTCGGTCGAAAAGCTAAGGCCCCAGCGAGATTTGAACTCGCGACCCCTGGTTTACAAGACCAGTGCTCTAACCCCTGAGCTATGGAGCCAACATGCATAGAGCTTTGGAATTGTATCTTATATAGTATAAGATACACACGTACTAAATATGCATTAAATTTAAAATTCTCGTGTTTTATACACTTATCGAGTATAGAGTCGCACAGTGTTATAAAATATATGACATGTAGGCCTTTATATGATTTTCAAAATGCGAAGAGGTTGTTATAAAATGGGGTACAAACAGGGTAATGAAAATACTATCTGTAGAAATCAGCAGATGTTTTCTCAAAATATACATGTGATTTCAGTTATCTTACAGCTAAACATCGGTAAGAAAATAGGACACCAAGTGATATTTTATCTATATATATTTTTTTACAGTTGTTCATTTAAGAATCAGAACGCGCTTTATTGACAGTATATACGAACATCCCAGAATTTTTATGTGGTCAAATGCCAAATATGACTGTTTTTTTCCGTTTGATTGCATTTACGTTGCGTATACTGGTGTACAGTTTTAAACAGAACAAACGAAAAATGACAAAGAAAATGTCTTTAGGCCGTATTATATAACTTCATTCCGATTTTATGTCGTTGTGGGGGATGTAGCTCAGTGGTAGAGCGCATGCTTCGCATGTATGAGGCCCCGGGTTCAATCCCCGGCATCTCCACGTATTTTACTTTTATTTACAACTAAAATGATTCAAAGTTTACCTGTGTGAGTTTGGTAGTGCCCTTGATGCATCCGATTAAAATACGAAAAGACACTTCAAGACAGAGTAGTTCTCTCAAACTGATGCATAAAATTAAATTCAATTTTTACATAATGTATGGTGCGTTTTCAGTAAGAAAAAACGATGAAATAATGATACAGTACAAAATACAGGCATATAGGTATGAGCAAAAACATACTAATCCATTAATAACAATAATAGAAACAGCGATCTACAAACGTGCTGGTACTGTACATTAAAACCACCATTATAAGCGCAGCTACGGCGATAGTCAGATTCAAAATATCCCTCTGTTACTTTAAGGGCTGATACAAACCGAAAAGTTATGTGATTCGTAAGGTACTAAACTTAGCTATCGGTTACTTAATATATTAACATAGATATAAAGATTTACAAAGCTTTAAAATGATAAACACACAACTATCGCTAGCTCCAAGACCGTATTACATTAGCCGATTAGGCAAAGTTTCATGCTATTATTCGGAAAGTCGTCTGACTGTTTCTTCAAATCGGTCCATATCAGTGTGGTGCCCATTCTGCCTGATAACAGGACTTTGATTTCACTATAGCTATAGTCATTTCACTTACCACTAATTATTTAAAAGAGGTCGATATATTCTGTAGTCAACCCACCAAGTTCGCATACAATATGCAGCGGGCCGAGAGCTGACTTTCCTCGGCTAGTACTCTGGCAATCCCGCATGGAGCGGATGACTGACGTGCACATTTTTTTTCAAACCCAAATCCTTAAACATATGTAACTTTTCGTTTTTTGCTGCATGTTTTAATTCTTTATTTTAAAATTTAAGGTCGAAATGTTGAAAAAAAAAATACGTTTTACGTTGTACTGTTGTGGTGCAAGTACTGTTGTACTTTTTCCAATTCCGGAAGATTTTTCTTTTAAATTCATCGATTTCGGGTAATTTTTTCAGCCGATTAAATAACTGAAGACAAAAAAAACATTATTCTTAAGCATAGGCCTTAATGTATTATTATTTTAATTACACGTCAGCAAGACATTTAAAAGTTGTAGTAATTTTATGCTATTGCTGTTTGCAAATTTGATTGTAATCACGAGACAGACTTTTAGAATATGGTTCTTCTAGTATAAGCAAAAAATAATAATTACCACTGCACTTCTACAGACACTAAAATTGAGCAAACAGTCACAAATGGCCAGAAAGAATTAGGCGGTTTAACCGGTAGATGAATCTACCTGTGCCATGTAGCCGTGATAGAAAAATGCGCTAAAAGATCAAAACTTAAATGGATGCTTGAAGTTTGCGGGAGAATCATTTCAAAAGCTGACCACTTTTGAAAACCTTACCTTACAAAACCTTAGTTCTACACAGTCTTCCTCATAAACGCAATTAAATAAATAGCTTATGAAATATTCTAAATAGTTACTCAGGTGCATGCATATATACTGTGGACGCACAAACTTATTAAATTCAACTGGCTTTGCAACAAAATGTACCTGTTCTACCTACCTATTCGGCACCTGTTAGTTTCCGGGGCCTGTCAGTTATATTATCCAACTCCTATAGGAAGATCCAGCCGAACAATTCGAGGCCGGCAATTGGATGAACGTCAGAGTCCATGGGGTTAATTTCCTGCTGCAGGTACCTATGTTCAGCAGAGGGCATCTCTAAGTAAATAAAAAAAAAACTGAAATCTATATCCAAACACCCTATAGTCCATTACCTTAGTTTATCATTGTTCTTTTAACGCTTATTTTTTTAATTTAGATTACTTATTTACATCTGCCCCAACTTACATATCCCGTTCCGTTTGCCTGATTCTTATTGCATGTGGGGGAGGGATAAGGAATATGACCCGCGTGGTTTGGGTGATCTTGCTACTTATACCACTATATTATGACGTAAATTATGGTTAGAAGCATTTTCTTCTGACAAGTAAATATGTGTTTAAAAATTCGATTATTTAATAATAAAACTATTTAGACCTTCGTTGTTATGGTGTCGGTGTCTTTATTTGACTACCTAAAACGGCTAAATAGCCTGTACACTTCCTTTATTTGGTTGCGAGTGGATTGAAGGTTGGGAGTGGCTGGTAATTATTTATCATCACGTCTTATCCTTATATTGCATTGTCTGGTCTTGCAGTGTCTTGTCTAGGATTGCAGGGCTCTTTGTCATCCCCCCTCCTCCGAAACTGTGGCAGAAGAATATGAGTTGCCCGAATACACGGAACAATTAAAAAAAAATTGGAAACTTGGAAGAAACGGAATTGCACTGGCACCCAGCTGAACTCACTGTTATAGTCGATTTATTAATTGAATTTTAATGTAATGTATGGGCGGGGCTTCTCCAGGGCGGGACTCCAGCTATTGGCTGCTTGCTGGTTTACGCCGGCGGTGCTGAGAAGCCTGGCGACTCGCAGGCAAGCATCTCCGGTCACTCTCACTTTCATTGAACAAAAATAAACATGTTCAGGGAACTATGCTTAAATCCACTGGCCATTCGTTATAAACCGCGATGCCATTTTTGCTTATAGCATTTGGGCTTTCCCCAGTCCACGATCCCTTTCAATATCACTGGCAGTGAAAGAAGAAATCACTGGAAGAGACAATTGCCGTTTTTCCCCCTAATGCGTGTTGCAGTGGAGTGGAACCATATACTGCTACAACCACGATAAGTATTGCGGCAAAACTGGATAGAGAAAACATATATGGAGCAGGCTGACGGAGTAACAGAGAAGCCGACATATTTGGTTGTATTGCATTGGCTTTGAGTGGGGACACTACTTGGACTGGAGCAGCATACGGTCCCCTTCCCCGCCCAAAGAAGATCTGGTGTAAACTACGGGTACGGAATTTGTTTACTTGTATTATGTATGTGGTGTTTTTTTGGCTATGAGTAAATTAACCCGATGTTACAGCACCGTTTGCATTTCAGTGGCGGACTGTTACAGATGGGGGCGGCTAGGGACACAGACGCGTGAAATCAGCGTTTCTCAATTTCCCAAACTGCGTTCTTTCACATCGTCTTTTTCCTCCCCCTGATTCCCATCGCTGGTAACTTTGCCTGCTTGTTGATGTGCTCCCCCTGCATTGGGTAATAAGCTTTGTTTCGCCGTATGTAACACGAAGTCGGATTAACGGCTGATATTTAATAGTTAACCGAAAAATACGCTCTCTTGTCATGGTGCCCCTTTTTAGACGACTGCCAAATAGTTTAAAACCAGACAAACGTGTTTTCATACGAGAGGAAAGTGAGTCACAGTTAGATGCGCTGTGGTTTCGGTGTTTTCGCTGCTCCCTCCACCCTGATTACCGAACTGCTGTGGATTTTGGTCGCAACTCTAAGGCTGATTGCGCTTATTGCCATTTGATGCCTAGGAAATGTAGCTGGTATCGTAAAAAAGAACCAGAATCGCATGTAATAGTGATACGCGCTTACCGTATATGTGATACTGAGTTTCTATGTTGTCTAAGGCTACGATTGCAGGACAATTAGGGAATATTTTAAAGCTACCCAAGCCAGATTTTTGTTTTCTTTGTTTGTATGTGTGCAGCTAGCCGCTAAATTCACGTGTGTCCTTTATGCACTTTCTTGTTTATTCGCTGGGGAAGCAATTATTATTTTTTTGTTGCGTTCCAACGGGGGAAAAAGGGGGCGACGTCCAAAGCAGCGGTTTCGATCAGTATCCCAAATGTGAGTTTGATTTCATTTCGGTTTTCTTATTAGCACGGCAGCCTGAGATGCTGGGAATCAGGCTGACCCTGTTATGTGCTGATCGGGAGACGTTTGCAAAAATGCAGCGAGGCACCTTTCATTAATGGAGGCGATCGTGAACAGGAGTCCCGACTAATGAAGGGGAGGCCGACGTGTCTTGCAGGGACGGCATGTTACTGGCGTCTGCCGTGGTGGTGTGGGAATGGATGAACGAGCACGGCCGCTGGCGGCCTTACAGCCCGGCCGTATCTCAGCACATCGAGGCGGTGATTCGGAGCGACCCCCGCGGCGGAAGCGTGGTGCTGGGCCAGGTGGACACCCGCCTCTCCCCCTACATCATAGACCTGCAGTCCATGCACCAGTTCCGCCAGGACACGGGTAAGGCGTTAAACTGTGTTGCGCATATATATATATATATATACTCACACGCACATCATTTACTATGCTTGTGTTTTATGACGTTGAGCTGCTTTTCTGTGATGCACTGATTGTACTCTCGTGTAATACATATGCACATCTATGTATTATTACTGCATCTGTATGCCTGTGTCAGGTTACGGACTGATCCCGTTGTTTTATTGCAAAACAAATGTTATTTTCGACCTTTTCTGATCGCGTGACTTTCTAAAAGCTAATTACTAACCTCAGTAGGACTACAGACAATACATGTCAACTTTATATAAACTTTATTGATCTCCAAGTGAGAATGAATCGGAAGATGTAAAAAAAGAGGTAAAGAATGATGTCAGGCGATGGAAATGAAAGTACTCATCTGAAAAAGTGGGCTTTAAACGGCTTGAATGTGACGGCTTGAAGCAGATGGTTTGTGGGTTTCAATAAAGGAAATTCTTTTCAGATTAGAGGGGAAATTCCAAGTGCAGCTGTTCTGCTGGACGATTGGAATGGGAATCAAGAGAATGGATAGAAACAGTATTCCTTTAATGAAACTGACACCCAGTTATATCTTTTGTTTTGAATTCCATTGTTTTCATTTTTGCCTTATCGGTACTGCAACACTGGCCTCTAGCCTTAGGTTAACAGTGTTGTAGAAAAGCAGATTTTTAATTCTTGAAAGTATTATGAGGGTCCATTTGTCTTAAACCGTTAATGTTTTGTCAGTGACGTTAACATTTTTGTCCTCTGAGATTTAATGCATGTTTTTCCCAAAGTGTGATGGTGCAGTGACTTGAGGAAGGAACGGGCTTTTACTTTTATGGCCTCTCTCCCATTGTTGGGTTCGTCAGACAGATGTTGGCTTCTCGGCTGTGATGAAAGGGCTTCTCCCCGTCTTCGAGGGAACGACGGTGCCCCCAGTTTAGGAGATGTGCAGGCAGGGCTGTCAACTTTGGAGGGAGTTGACGGGGGTCACCTACACCCACGGGAGTAACGCAGAATGCAAGTTATGGGGAGCCGGGCTTGGCCCGTGACCCCCGCAGGAGCCAATGGTGCTGCTGTGAAGGGAGTAGGAGCAGGAGAACATACGCCCACCGGTCCATTGTGTTTGCTTGGAATCATTCAATATCCCAGCTGGCCCAGCTGCGTGTGACAATCCCGCCCAGACAAACGCTTGCACAGATGAGCCCCGGAAGGGGTCAGTGGGTGACGGCCAAGGGCCCACCACTAGCCCAGAATAAGCAGAACCACACTACGTGTTGGTATCATTGCGTGATCATGTGCCGCGTACAGAACAAAGAGCGAGCGCATGTGAGCGTCCAGTGGGTGGAGGGGAGGGGAGCAGACTGTAGCCCCTGGACTTTGTGGATAAAGAAGATATTAACATAACCTGCAAAGATCTGAATTTCTTAAATGTTTCTTAACTTTTAATGTGGAATGTGAAGGGAAAGAGCACTTCCAGCCCATGTTGGCTGTAGGGCCGTGTCTCCATGACAGCCACAGCCAGGCTCTCGCATCACCCAAGCTTCGTTCCCCACAATATGGTCCCCATAATATC
>JAABNX020000017.1:12099780-12109935 GCA_015163995.2 Mormyrus lacerda | reverse complement strand
CCCCCCCCCCCCCCCCCCCCCCCCCCCCCCCCCCCCCCCCCCCCCCCCCCCCCCCCCCCCCCCCCCCCCCACTACACTAAAACCGGCAAGCAGGCGATGCGACACCAGTGTAGGGGGGTAGGAGGAGGGAGGCTCAGTATAACCACTGCTTACATGCAATAAATGAGCAGAAGAGTGGGTGGGGTTAGGGTCCAGTACTAACTAACAGGTAGGGTGGGTACTATGGTAATTAGTGATAACGATGAGATGATAGAAAAAGGTACGTAGAGAGGCGAGGACAGATTTCAGGTAAGAAAGGACACAGGTGGGTGTGCAGGAAAGGGGATTATGAATCCCGGCGAGAAGAGAGAGGGTAACAGATGGTGAGAGAAGGTTTAGGGTAGGTTAGAGACTAAAGCTTTAAGGTTTGTTATTACCGGGCCAGAGACTTAAACTATACTGACCAAAACTCTTTTACTCCAAATGTTGCGAAAGGCCATGGGTACATTTCAGCATGTCTGTTTTTCCGATAAGTACATTCCTTTTTGTTTAACACGTTAATTATTATGATTTGTAACATGTATCCGAGTCGCACCATGAATAGTTAACTTGTCATTTCTTTCGTTTATTCTAATTTGAGTCGGGTAGAGTGATATGTAACTGCGGGAATCCTTTACTCTCGGTGCTGTGATGGACGGGATGTCACTCTGCCGGCGTTGAGGTTTGTAAAGGGTGTTAGACTCTTTAGTATTGTGTCGGAAGGTGACAGTGCAGGGGGGTTGGGGGGGGTGTGAGCGTTGGAGGTGCTTGTCAGAGTTTTTACGTGGGTAAAAACTCGGGAGTTACCTCCGTCGGTCCCCTTCGAGGCTGGAATGAGGCAGCGTGTGAGGCTGCGTCACGGTTTAGACACAAGATTGAACAGGTGACTCGGGCGTGAACGAGGACCTTCGCACGTGCGTGTGGCATGGCAAAATACGGGCAGGCCTCTAAAGTTGGTCCGGTGCTCTTATTGGCATTTCTAAACCATGCTGTTGAACGGAGGCATGAGCTCAAAGCTGCTTTTTTAATTTAGCCTCAGAAGATTCAACTAAAAAATGTATTCAACCGTGTAAAATTTTACAAGTAGTCGGATGCTTAAGAAAAGTTTTTTTTGAACGCTTACCACGTGCTGACACTGTCCCGTGCCAAATCTGCCTGTAGTCACCTGTCCAGTCTGTTCCTGTTGGGTCTTTGCAGGACCCGCTTATGAAGATGTACTGCTACCAGTATGTGTGTGTTTTGTACATGCATATGTAGGCATACATTTATACAGTGTATCTACACCAGTTCGCATGAAAACCATGTTTTTGAGGTACACATTACATGATATGCACTCTTATCATTTATCATGATAAACTGCTTTTTGTAGAATTCTTTTTTTAAATTGTGTTTTGAGTGTAGGTACAGCTCCTTATAACTGTGAATAGACTGTTTCTGTAACGTCATCTCATTCACAACACTTCGGGAGTTTTGCAGCAGAAACAGCCAAGACTGGTTTTTGCACCTTTTTTTGTGTACAAAATTGCTATAGTTATGTATGTGACTTTTCATTGTGAAAAGGTTTTACTGCTAAGGGTGTGAGGCACCCGACCCATTCGGACTGACCCCGACAGCCCGTAGCGGTTCACCTGATCCCTCATATCGGGAAGGGCTCCCAACTCGGGCTTCTCATTTCTCAAAAAAAATAGTTTTTAAATGGCGAGGTTGGTCCTAAAGGACCTGAAGAGTGTGAGCAAACAGATACACTATGTAAACAAAAGGACATGTAAGTAAAAAACTTTGCTTAATTATTCAGTGAAACTATGGGCAAAAATTAAAATGTTAGAGGAACGTCTGAAGAAGTCTTGTCCTTTTGTCTTGAACACCAAAGGAGGCCAGAGAAATGTATAAAGTCTTGTTTATTTCAAACAACTGCTCAGTTTATCGAGTTCTACCTTCGTAGGAGTATAAGCTTGATTATCTAATCTGGGCTTGAAAGTTTGATCCTGTCGGTGGACTTCCAGCTGAGTGACTGGTAGAGCTCAGTTGTTACCTGGAAAGATGCAGAAGAGGAAGCATATTCTCCTTGGCTGTGCTCCTCAAAGGGCTTCTAGAAGTTTGCGTCAGATACTTGACTCCGTCTGTGGTTGGTGTGCTGACTAAAGCATTCTCCCTTAGTAAATCTGCATATAACACTTTTATAACTGCACTAAGATACCTGTGGAACTGAGTAACCTGATACCATTTGGAAACTCCTTAAAAATTGTGATGTTTAATGATACCAGATTGCAGACGCTTCATATGAAGCTTCTTAAGTCAGGTCACGTCAGGACACACACACTGGTGCAGTGCCCACCACACAAAGAAATATCTCGGCCACCCTCTAGACTGACATGTGGTTCCTCTGGAAATGACCATCTATCTACCTGCTGTGTTGCGTGGGTGTCCCCTTGTCCTGGTTCGACTGCTGGGGTCCTCGGAATGTAGGTGAGGTGTCTCTTTCAGGACTCCCTGAACAATCACCTCCGTACTCTCCCAGTATATCTACTGACTTCATAGGAAGAGTCACCAGAGAAATGAATGTCGCTGCCAAGGTAAGTGAAACTCCATGAGGTTGAGGTGGTCATTAAAGGCCTGGATCTTGCTTTTGATCCAGGATATTCCCAAACTCAGACACTTAGACTGCTCACTGAGGCTCTCAAGAGCCCTGATTAGACCCTCCAATGACTCCAGGAAGATCACTGCATTATCGCTATAGTCAAGATCAGTAAACCTTTCCTCATCAACAGATGCCTCACAGCTGATGCAGCCCATAGCCCTTCCCAAAACCCAGTCCATGCAAGCATCGAACGGAGTAGGAGTAAAAATGCACCCCTGACAAATCCCAGAATCCAGTGGGAAGAATGCAGAGGTTCTGAATCCACTCTGCACGGAACTCACAGTACCATTGTATGGGCTGCTATGACGTCCAGCAACTTTGAGGGGATCTTACAAAGTCTCAGGATGTCCCACAGGGCTGCTCGATCGACTGAGTGTAATGCATTACGGAAATCAACAAAAGCTGCAAAGAAACGTTGACGATATTTGTGTTTTTGCTCGATAAGAACACTCAGTGCCAGGATGCAGTCAATGGTAGATGACTTTGGCATAAAACCAGACTGCTCTGGGTACTGCTAGGTGAGCAAGTAATGACAGATCCTGTTGAGGATGACCCTAGCAAGGACCATACATGACACATGAGCAGTTTTACCCGCTGTAGTTGCCGCAATCTAGGTAATCACCCTTTCCTTCTCAAGTAGGGACAGCAAGTCTCGTTTGCCAGTCATTTGGGATGACATTGGTCTCCCAAATGGAGGCAAAGATTACTTGCAATGCCAGGAGGACAGCCTTACCTCCAGCCTGGAGAAATTCACTTTGGATACCACAGATCCGCACAGCCTTCTGTACCCCCTGCTGGTTCACCACTTGTACAATTTCAGTGTCACTGGATGGTTCACAACTAATCAGAGGATCAGCCTCTAGAATTGCGGACTCGGATATGTATAACGTCCTAGCCTGAATATAAGCTTTAAACAGCTGTTTAAAGTAGCCGGCCCAGCGGGTCACAACTGCACCGTCATCCATAAGGATTGTTCCATCACCTCATCCAACTCTCCAAGGAACAAATTTGGATGTGTGTAATGCTTTGATTTCTCTGTAAGCAGGATGTGGGTCACTTGCTCACAAATTCCTCTAAAAAACACCTCATTCTCCTAGTAGATGGTAGATAGTCTACTGGACCTAAGCTTCAGAGTAGCAATAACAAATCGGTGGTCAGAATTCATAATCTGGGCACTCCTGTAGATGCCACAATTCTGTAGGAGCCTCCAGCATCTGTCCACACCGATGTGATCGATCGATCTTTAACTTACCACCAGTATCGGAGTACCAAGTCCAACGATCTGGTTCAGGGTGCTGGAACCAGGATCCAGCGACCCGCAGATCCTGACCTTTTGCAAAATCAAGGAACACTAAGCCAATTTCACCATAGTCACCAGAACCCTGGGGATGGACACAGTCCTCAGAGCCAGCCCTGTCAGTGCCAGTGGTTGCACTGAAGTCACTCATGACGAGAGTGACACCTCATGGGCACGATCAACCAGTGGGCGAAGTTCAGCGCCTCGGCACCACACTGCTTCCGGTCCCCTACAGGCCGCACCCCATTGGCTCTCCATCAGTTTCAAACTCTTCCTGGGATGATGTTCCCAGGGGCTTTTCTCATCCCTTTCGTGGTGCGTGCGGCCTTCCTGTGGGTAGCTGCAGCAGAGCTGTCTGCTTTCTCTGAGGTGAGCGAGTTGGTTTTTTTTTCCATGGTGGCTGGAGTGCCGCCACCAACGCCCCTGTAAGTCAGAGGGTCGCTTGCAGGGGCGGATGCAGTTGAACATCATTCCCAGGACAAAAGGGACAGTGAGGGACACTGAATAAGTTACAATACATAGATGATAATCCCATTTCCCATTTTCACTTTGTTTCAGACATAACTTCTTTAGCCACAGGATTAATTCACTCTTTACCCCCATCTGACTGACAAAATGAGTTTGCTGTTCAGCTCTCGTATCATACAGTAAATTCCCTCTGAGTAAAATAGACCTACATAATGTAGTTACCACAGCTGGAAGGTAGCGGAAGAGCAAGAGAGTTTCACCAAACACATTGACGGGCTGGCTAATTATACTGGACACTCATTCTCTGCATAAATGCGATCTACTGGTGAAAAGTCACTGCATAACCTGCATTTGTATCCTGCATGCTGCAATATACACGGCTTCTGAATGCTGAAAAAAATTACCAATTGGATGCAAGGTTACCAACATTAATGCTCATTGTAGCCTAGTTAATCATTTGTGGGTCAAGCTCAAATAGCAACCACTCTCTTTAGTTCTCTTTATTAAGATAGACAGCAACCGCTTAGTCCTTATTTTTGACACTTCATTATCTATATTAGTTTAGAACTATGATTTTACTGTTGGAAAATTAATTTTAAAGAAAAACCACATGCCAGTGCACGGACATCCTCTTGGTTCACTGTTTCTTCTCATCAGGACAAAGATCTGGAAGAAATTGAGAAAATAACACTGAGTATTCCTGTTGACATGGTACTTAAAGACTGCATACGTATTGTGTTTACAGACATATCCACCCTTTCCTTGTACCTATGAAATCACAAAGGCACAAAGAAAGTATCTGGATCTAGTCTTTGTAAGTCAATCACCTGTGGAACAAGTGAGCACTGGAACCTCTGTGTTGGTCCATAGAAACAGGCTGTCCAAGGCCCAAGTCCCTTGTAGGTATACTTGTCAGAGGCGCTCAGGGTCCTGTGCCTTCCTGTTGAAACAGGGGTCAACAGCATGGTCATACCTCCCTTAATTTATTGGAATGACAAAAGTTACAAAGAATGACTTAAATTTTGCTCTTTAAATAGAATTGATGTTTTGTTTATGCTTTAAGCGTCAGTGATACAGGTATGGATGGCATGAGGGCACAGGTTGTGTCACTCAATACAGCTGAAATCCACAGATTCTGATTACCATTATTAATTCTGTTTAATTCGCAAAGTAATGAACAGACAAATGTGTAATTTCAAGTTAGCCTTTTGGTACTGAGAAGTCAGCATTTGCTGGATCCACCATACTGGATATTTGGCTGGAATGACCCAAAATTAAATATTTGTTATATTTGTTATACGGTTTAACCTCAAGTTTCATGTACAGATTATAAATTTCCAACAAAAATTCTACTCGTAAGCAGGTAGAAGCTGAATTTCAATGCTTTCAAAAAGACTCGAGAAACAGATGAGAAACCAGATGGTGTTCTTATAAGTAGGAATGTTATTTTTTAATCACGCACCTTGGGGACTAATAGTATGTATGTACATATAATGGACAGGCAGATTGAAACACTAATCCGGACCATGTGTTTGATTTAAAATCCTAAACCTATTGGCATATGGCTCTAAAACAGAAGCCGGACGAGCACCAAAAGTTTTATAACAAGAAATATCTAAGATTTTAAGGTGTAAGCTTTCAATAAAATAAAAAATGCAAATTACATTTTTTAAACCTATGCACAACTCCATCAGATAATTTTTAAAACAAAGTAAATCAAATTAACATCAGCTTCCCCTTGAGATGCTAACTGCGTATTTTGGTTTTAGCTCTGAATTCTGTGATTCTGCACGACCTAAACACTCAGGTTACTTACAATCAGGAAGGAATATTATTGGTTTGTAATAAAATCTATGCTCATATTATTTCCCATTTGGGTAACAAAATAGTGTCTGCGTTAATGCAATAAATTTCCCAGCTCTATAAATTAGTTTATCTTAAAAATGTATCATTTTTGACAGTTGCTTTGACATCAGCTCTGTATGGTAACCAAAAAGCGAAAGAAAAACAAAGCGAGCACTTCCTGTTCACATATCGTTAGCAAACTAATCTGCAAAGTGAACTCGAAATGAACCGAACTCAAACCTCCGATTGAGGTAGCTTGGGGAGTTTGAGTTTGAAAAATTGCTTCATTTTGCATGGGAAACGCACCGGGTCCACTTTTAGTGTTTCCACACCTGCATATTTTAATTTTTATTTTAATCTGGTTAAGATCGACTCTAGCTCGATTTCCCCTTGGTGTGTGTTAACATAATAATTGCAATCAGGTATGAACCAAAACAACCGTACCAAGACCCTTGGGAGGAGGTGTCCAGTTCCAAATGATCTTCTGGAGTGGTTTGTTTGTGGTGTGAATGTGATCCAACCTCAATCCGACCTAACTTCCAAGTGTACTCAACAAGTTTGAGCTAAAGTTTGTGCTTTGCATTCTGGCAAAAGGCAGAGCATGCAAACCTGTAGCAGGGACTAGGAGACTAAAGAAGTCTTGGTTTAGCAGCGAGGTACGCTGCCTTCTTGAAGTCTGTCCAGATGACTACATCTGTCAGCTCCTAAAAACAACTTGGGAAAACCTGTTTTTCAAAATGTATTTTTTAAAACAGTTTTCAAAATGTTCAGTCAGAGGCTGAAGGAGAGAGGATTTGCCCACTCGACTGAACAGTCCTGTATGAAGATAAAAAAAAAAAAAACTGAGGTAACAGTACACAGAAGTGAGAAGTGTTCAGCTGCATAGCCCAGAACAGGACCTGCTTTCTCCTGCCACAGGCACATGTGACCAATAAGCAGAATGAAGGGGAAAACGATGCAGGTTTACTCAACTGATACCGACCAGAGAATCCAAGGTGTGAAAACGCCCTTAAATTCGAGCCAAGCGTGAACATGCCTTTAGAATTACATAACAAAAACATTTAACTGTGCTGCACAATAAATTGTTGTTGGTAGAGCTCCAATAAAGCTACTACAACTTGTGGATGGACTAACATGGACCCATATTTTCATACTCGTGGTCACTGGGATGGCAGCTTTTCAGTCGATGGAGAAGGTCTGTTGTTTCTCTTGTCTTGGTTGGCACCGACCAACAATAATATATCTAAAATGGTTCCATATTATTGACATAATGACCTTTTTGTCAAGAATTTCCTCATCTTTTCGAGTTCACCTTCATTGTCGCTTTGCTGTCCTTCGCCGGTTCTATCCGTTCTTTTTCCTGGAGCCGTCTTTACTCCGACAGGCAAAAAACCGCAGACTGACTGACTGTGGTTATGTTTATTTCTGCTGAGTGATCTATGCATGTCTTGTAAAAATGGCAATGGCATCATTATCAACATAAATTTTATCGCGATCACGTTTTAAGATCGGCTTATTGCCGCCTAGCCTGGATGGGAAATCCTTCCGTCTCAGGTCATGCAACCATACGCAACTTCAATTTAAACATGATAGTTAAGCTAAATCAATATCTTTGTACAAAACTCTCCAATTAGGCAATCATGCGGTTGCGAGATTTATTTTTTCAGTCAAAATTTAAACAACGATCTGCCCCTAAGCATAAACATTTAGTCTGATCTCCCAACACAGGCTTTACTATTGTGAATCAATTTGAATAATTTGTTTTAAAAACAGAAATTGGCTTACCCCAGACCTTCAGAATCCAGATCGTCATCACTAGTAGCCTGTGATCAGGCAGTCCAAATATGTTAACTGGTGAAGCTTGTGACGGGAAATATAGCTGTCTAATAGAATCAAGTGGTTAAAGACCCTTTAACATATGTTTTTTTTTTCCTTGGACTTCATTCCCGTGACAGTCTGAGAGAATTTAGTTTGTCTTTCTAGAGGTGCTTTCACACCAGAACCTTTTTCCGAAACCAGGGACTTTTGTTGCCTTTACACCGCAGGAACTCGGCCCAATTGTAGCTCCTTGGAGGCAGTTCCAGACCCCTTTATTAGTACCTATTGCAGACTAAGTATTTTTTTATTCGAACACGAACCATTAGAGGGGTGCTTACAGCGATGGCTTGCTGCTTGGCTAACCCCAAGCACCAGTGTGTTATTAATGTCATAATAAAGTACCACTATATGCTGGGATGTAGTTAGAATTAAGGTGCTTGCCTGAAATCAGGGTTTTATCACATTGGTTATTAACTGTGTCATCGTGGAGCTGAGAGGAGTCCCTCTCACCAGGACAGATATCTGAGGAAGGATGCGCAAAAAGCCAAAGTCACCTACGAAATATTATGCACAAGCTAGCAGAAGAGAGAGTGTATATTACAATGTACAGTATAGTAAATGCTTCTGTGTTTTTTGGCTCTGATTTTTCAGTTGAATTGAAGAAAGTTATGTCATAAACATGCTTGATTGTTAAAGCAGGAGAACAACGTGAGCTCGCTCTGGATCCATAAATTCTGGGGGGCCCAGGCCAAAACATTCCACATGTCTGATGTATGTCTTCCTACGAGAGTCACTCAGGGTCCTGTTTCTTACTGTGAAAACAGTGGTCAGAGAATAATTGTCATGACCTGCTGGTGCGACCCTCCTGTGTGCCAAACCCCCTCATTTACCTCGTGTGAAACGTCGGTTGTTATCAGCTGTTTTGTGTTATTTCTGAGTAGTACCGTGTATTTTTTTTCTACAGGAATAGAAGGGGTTTATTAACAAAAACAGAAAGCACTAGGAACAAAATAAAAGGCCCACGAGGAGACAAAAGTAAGTGGGGATAGACAAAGACCAATTACAAAATAGGTCAGGGCAACAAGGGGCAGACAAGTAACAAAGAGCACAGCGTACACCATCAAACAATCCAGCAACATAAATGACTCCAGCAGGAACAGAACAGGATCAGGAACCTAAATACAATAGGCTAACAAGGATAATGCAGGACAGCTGAAAACAATTAACAAGGACTAGTAAAACAAGCAACAGGTGACACTAATAATTAACTCAAGAAACTAAACAGGGAAACTAAAAACTGACAGAGAAACAAGGAAAACAGAATCAAATACTGGGAATAACAAAGATTGATAAAACAAAACTAAGGCACAAAGCAAGAAACCAAATCTGAACACAAATTACAGGACTTAACTGATAAAAAAATTAAACACTAGGAATATAATACAAAAACAGAGGAGGCGGGATTTGAACAGAAGACAGAGGGATTCACAGGCAGCCGTATGCTCAACACTTCGGAAAACACAAAGGTTGACAGGAGGGACAGGATGGTCAACGACACCTGCTGGCCGAATGGGGAAGGGACACGAAAGACTGGGAACAACAGGAGCTGGACCCTGACAGGAACAACAACACAAAAAGTTTGACAGCATAATCAGTGCAAACAAAATAAAAATCACAAAGCAAAGGGACACATGTGACATTTTTCTGCTTCTCATAGGCGCCCGATTATGACATCACAGCACAGCAAAAAAAACCGAGCATTATTTAAGGCAAACAAAACAGCAACTCCCTGTCTCTCACTGTGTATTTAAGTCCGCATTCAAGTCTCTTTCCCCAGTCCGGTCATTGAAGCCTGTACCATGTGTTTGTGCTTCACCTGCAAATAAACCCTGTGTTCTGGATTTATGTCTGCCGGACCCTGATTCTGCGCTCCCTGCTCACTCGTCCTGTGCGTGGTCTGACAATAATAATAATAATAATAATAATAATATCCATCCATCCATCCATCCATCCATCCATTAACTTCCACTTATCCGAGGTCGGGTCGCGGGGGCAGCAGTCTCAGCAGGGA
>JAABNX020000017.1:12037992-12070727 GCA_015163995.2 Mormyrus lacerda | reverse complement strand
GGGACATTTGGTCTCCACATTGTCGTAAAAACCTTGACATTGTGTGGGCCATTTTTTTTCAGCTCCCACAAGGGGAAATTCAGTTTTATAAGAATCTGTGAATGTAACCAAAAAACTAAAACTGCCAAAAGACTCGCAGTTTGCTTGGTTACTCATGGTTAAGGTTTGGGCTGGGTAGAGTTTAAGGTTCCCATAGGTGGGATTAGGGTTATGCTCATAGAAATGAATGGACGGTCCCCACAAACATATGTCTGTGTGTGTGACCATTTCTGGTTGGCACTGTAATCTTTTGATTTTAATATGCATATAATATGCATCTTTTTCAAGGGTGTCAGTTTGAGTATGGACGGTAGAGACCAGGGGTTCGGGGCTGATTTGGTCCCTACTGAGGTTGAAACCAAACCTACTCCCTTGGTTGTTTTTTTTTGCATCTGAATAGCTCACAAATCTGAGTAGTATTTTGAGGCATAATTTCCCGTGGTTTTGCCACTCAGGATTTTTTTCTGGGACTGGTGATGATTCATGCTTATGTCTCCAGTTTATAACTTAAATTAGGAAAACCAAGATGACATTGATCATTAATTTTAGTGCCTACCTTAGTTGTACCATGGTAAACAACAAAAATAAAGCAAAGTGATTGAACTAAACCTACTAACAGAATGTATTGAGTCCTGTTTACTGCATTAGGCATCAATGTGACAATTGTACTGGTAATTAAATTTAGGATATGAAAATTCTTTATAAGGGACTGGGTGTGCCTCAACTGGGTCCGTGTGACAGCTGCTCGGAATAGTGACGCAAGTCTTGTAGTTGACATTCCACCCTGGGGTGTGAGTGTGGGATTTACGCGGGGGCTTATCGTTGAAACTGTGTGTGCGTGCATGGATATTCCATAAAAATATCATCTCGCTGTCAACAATGCTTGTTTATGTCTGAATGGAATATCTCATATTTGCGACGGGCTTAAATGGCATCTCCGACGAGTGGCGCAAACAGCTCCGTGCAGCCGGTATTGTTCGAAAATGGTCCTTTTGTTTAACTGGATCCGATTACAAGAACAAAAACACCAGCATGAAGACAGGGAAGTTTTTAAGGCTTTTGTATTTTTAAATTCTTTTTCTGAATTGCTGCAGTTTACACAAAAACACAAAGGCGATACAGTTGAATAAAGACAATTACACCACAACTGACTAAATCCCTTATAAAGAAGGTTTGCAAATATTTACACAGGATTTGTATTAGTCTTCATCTACGATGTCGGTGTAAATGTTTACCCATAATTCACCTTTTCTCCATCACTGGTGGTGATTTTCTGACTCCTGGAAATGGAACGTGGTTTGTTTTGTTTGCTGTCAGCTAATCATGTAATTAGCATCTCGGGAATGGCAGGATCGCTGCGTCAAGGCCTCGTGGACGCTGTGGTTTTTCAGACAGCACATGGGGAATTGTGGGCCATCCAGTTTGCTGGGGGAGGAGGACGAGCAACGTGCAAATATTACAGTGACCGGCACAGACAGCACATCATAATCCCAACAAAAGAATCAAATAAAGATGACCTATTCCAGGAGAGTGGAAAGTGCCCCATGATGCACTGGGACCGACATGATACTTTATGGATTGTGTATTTACAGTTACAATTGCAATGTGAGGCTGGCATAGTATTTAGGACTGTTGCCTCACTCCTCTGCGACTAGGCTTGGAGTCTCTCCCATGTGTGTGGAATATGCATCTCTCCCTGTGTCCTTATGGGGATATCTTTGTGCCCTGTGATGAGTTGGTGCCCTGCCTTGGGTTGTTCTCTGCCCTGTGGCTTCTGGGATAGACTCTGGTCATCTGCGTAGAGCTAGCCGGTTATGGAAGATGGAGGGATTACAGTTAATTTAGTTTGCGGGCGTTTTTATCCATAGTGACGTATAATTGAGACAGCAGGATCAGCCAGTCCCTGGAGCACTTGGGGGTTAAGGGCCTTGCTCAAGGGCCCAACGGTGAACAGTATTTGCCATAGATTTATTCATGCTGCTAGCCTGTGTCGTGGGACAATTGTGGACGGTGTGAATGGCTTTAAGACATTTCAATGACCTTTGATTCAGTCAGCCAAAAGTCCTTGCACATAGATTACTGGTTTGCTGGGGAATACTGTGTGTCACTGGCATCCCATGGTAGCGGTGAAAGGCGGCCCGCTTGAGAGAAAGAGAGAGAGAGAGAGAGAGAGAGAGAGAGAAAAAGGCAGGATTCATGTGTTAGTGTGCGATGCGTTGGCGGGGATCGCGACGTTGTCGGGCAGGTTTGGGCCCGACGTGTTAGGGCACGGCCACCCATCTCACAGGGAAGTCACTCAGGCACGCAGAAGAACGGAGCGGCCGGTCTGTAAGCCCACAGGAAAATGAGCTTCAAAAAGAGACTGTCCTTCAGAAAAGCGTACCCCTCTGTAAGTGACACGGTCTGGCTCTTTACAGTACGTAGCTGCTCAGTTCGGTTGGCGACGTGTCGGATGAATCTAACGGGCTGGTTCCCAGATGTTTCAGGTGGCTCAGACCTTGAGCATGCAGAGATTTGTTTCTCAGTGGTTGTTCTGCTTTGTTAATGTTCTGTATGTTGAGAAGACAGCCAGCTGAAATGGTTGCTTTCTTTATGCCAGTTTGCTGGATAGACTTGCCTAAACAAGTGGAGGGAGTATCGAATGGTTTACTCTTACCTGTTCACTGGGAAGTTCTCCCTGATTACCAGTCATTTACTCAGTACCAGGTGATTTACCTTCATTGTTAAACATACAAAAAGTTAAGTAATGTTCCCTGTGGAAGCTTTCACTGTATACAGATTGTCATGCTTGTTTTTCCTAACAAGTGAGATTACTGGTCATTACTGGTCATTAACAAAAATCGACGGATCTGAGTTTACGAACGCCAACGATGCTCCTGAAGTGTTAACATCTCTGCCCTCAGCAGTTGTTTTTATTTGCTCTGGTTTTGCTCTGCATTATTCCCTACCCTGCTTTCATTATCACCTCTCTCTGGCTAGGAATAGAGTATACTTCAGAACAGGAGGCGGCTGGGAACAGCGAGTAGTTGGCTGTTGGGTTGAAGTGACAGAGCTGACTATTTTCAGTCTCGGTTTAGAATTTTTTTTAATCTTTTTTTTTTTTTTTTTTTTTAATCTTCTGTTACACGTCTAGATAATAACATCCATGGAGGAGCTGCAGTAGGGTGTAGTTTGGGGGGTGGTTCCTGGCTGAGCCCCTCTGGAACGTTTCTCACATCCTGCCAAAGCTTTACCAACTATCTGAGCCCAGCATCTTCTGAGTGCATATAGCTCACAATGTCGCCTTGTCTTCTTGTACTTTTAGCCTAAAGGATGTTGGTTGGAGGCCCAGGAAGTCTCTGTTGTCAACATGGGTATTATATAAAATGAATCTCTATAGAAAGAATATGCTCTGTTTCAGTTAAAGGTGTCAGCTAAGCACACAAACGGTTAGAATAGTAAGGCTCCGTATCATGTCATTGTAGATCCCTATGAACCTTTAAGCTAATGGGAACAGTTCCTCACCCACAGGAGCTGCCGGCTTGCATTGAGGTGTCCATGGGGGGTGTGTACCTGTACTTTTCTCTTCTCTGGATGTGCTTTCATAACTCTAATACGAGCTTCAGATGTACATTCTAGTATCTTGGATTTAGTATATATGTATATATTTTTAAGAACTCTTTTGCTCCCAGATCTATCAGTATTTGGAACAATAGTCTTAAATATTCAAAGATGTAATGAGCATTTTCAGTCGTTCATTTATTCATTTTATTTATTTGTGCACGTTTGTTTGTTTCTTTCCTATTTTGTCTGTTGTCTTTTGTACGAGGGAGTGGTGTGTCTGCTTGTGTTTTTGGATGGTCCGGCTTTGATGAGTCCAAGTTAAATTTTCCTATGGGGACAATAAAATATGCATCTATCTATATACATGTGAATGTGAAGCAGGACTTCACAGATGTTTGCGTCGTCTTCGGTTTTTTGATATTACAGTACGAAATAGCGATGTGACTTCCATCCTCCCCTATTTTATCACCTAAGGCATCTTAACTGTCGGCCGGTTGTCTCTAGCCCAAAGTTTGGGCCCTAAAGGGGAAGGAAGGGGTCAAGGAGAGGCTGGTCATTTCTGCGGAGCCCACATGGCTCCCTGACAGCAGCGACCAGAGCCAGCGCTGAAGCCGGCAGTGCCGCGGAAGGATGTCCAGCTCTCGCACTGAGTTCTTTCTTGTCTGTCTTTCTCTTGCAGTCTTCTGCGCTCTCTGGAGGCGGTAAGTTCACGCACCCTTCAGATACACCAGCCCAACAATGACTACAGTCACTAGCTTCTTTGCTTCTCGGGGATTCTTTAGCAGAAGGCAGATGGGCGGGTGATCTTCTTTTCCGTTCAGTTTTCTGTGCTGAGTATTGTTTTGAAGACCGTAGGTGGTTAAAGAGCTGCATGTTTTTGTCACTGTTTGCCTTGAGCGACGCGCCAAACCTGAAATACTACAGAGAACATCCTGATCCATTGGCTCTGCAGAACTAAGTGTTGTGAGTTGCTCTCATGTGCCTACGGACACGTGCTGGTGTCGCACCGAGGCCGTCAACACCATGTTGTCACCGTCCCCAGCTGGCATGAAGGTCGGTACCAGCGAGGTCAACCTGAATAGTGGGGAACGCTCGGTGGCCAGCTGGGCAGTCGGCTTTGAGCGTCTTCTGCAGGCCCCCGAGGGAATCCACTACTTCTCGGTGTGTCCTCGGGGTAGGGGTGGGGTCCGGGGCGGGGCGGGGGGGCATAGTCACCTTGCTGACTCATAGGATCAGTATTACACAACATAGCTGCTCATTGAAACGACTACGTTTGTGCATCTGTTTCCACCTCAGGAATTTCTGAAGAAAGAATTTAGTGAAGAGAATATATTGTTCTGGCAAGCCTGTGAATCTTTCAGCCATCTCCCTGAAAATGACAAGAAGCAGGTAAAGTTGTGACATTGATATAAACCAACGCATGCTGGGAAAGTCCTTCACTACTTATCCTATAATGAGTTTTAATTCTCTCACTGTTTCAGTCTCGCTGCTTAAATGTTGAAAGCAGTTGCTAATGAGTAAGCAAAGTTTGCCGGACCTTGATTAATAAATAAAGGATCAATTAATCAGAACGAGGTTCGATAGCAAGTACTTCCATTGTTAAAGCTTAACAGATTGTCGTAACAAAACAATTGCAGTTTAAAGCACAAGATTGAGTCAACTTTTAAAAATTAGATTGAGTTTTTTTTTTCCCACGGTTGTTCATTGAGCAGCTCTTGTAGAGCTCAGATGCAGCACACACGGTGCTCCATCACCATAGGTAGATGTAGGGATTTGTGGAGATACACAGCCACAGACATGATGATTCCCCCCCCGTGTCTCCAGCTTTCCCAGAAAGCGTGCGAAATCTACAGTAGCTTCCTGTCCAGCCAGGCCACCACGCCTGTCAACATCGACAGCCGGGCACAGCTGGCAGATGATGTGCTCAACGCTCCGCGGCCAGACATGTTCCACGAGCCCCAGCTCCAGGTAGGCAGCCCTTGATACCCATGTCAACCTCTGTTGCCCTCAGACATACCTTCCATTTACCCCAATCGCTTGAAACTGGTCTCTTCTTGATCATATGGTTTCATTTTCATATGTGAGGTTTCTGTTCCCCTAAACTGAAGAAATTCACATCATCTCACACTGATCTCTGTCCGCGCTCATCTCACACTGATCTCCGTCTAAGCTTATCTCACATTGATGTCTGTCCACGCTCATCTCACACTGATCTCTGTCCACGCTGATCTCACACTGATCTATGTCCACGCTGATCTCACACTGATCTCTGACCGCGCTCATCTCACACTGATCTCTGTCCAAGCTTATCTCACACTGATCTATGTCGATGCTCATGTCACACTGATCTCTGTCCATGCTCATCTCACACTGATCTCTGTCCACGCTGATCTCACACTGATCTATGTCCACGCTGATCTCACACTGATCTCTATCCACGCTCATCTTACATTTATGTCTGTCCACACTCACCTCATAGTACAGTAGTGGCCTAACGTTTAGGGAAGCGCACTTGTAATTGAAAGATTGAATACTTTGAATTTTTAATCCCTGACCAGCAAAGTACCACTGAGGTACCTTGAGCAACGTACTGCTTCCTGGATGCTGAATTAGCTGCCCCCTGCTATGTTACATATGGGTTAAATGCAGAGGACCCATTTTGTTGTTGTGCTGTGGTGTGTCAACATTGATCTCTGTCCACGTTTATCTGAAATTCACATATGTTTACAGTCATCTCTGTCCATGCTCCTCTTGTACGTATCTCTGTCCACACTCATCTTGCACTAACCTCTGTCCACGCTCAGCTCACACTTATCTCTGTCCATGTTCCTCTCACACAAATGTTTGCCTATGCTCATTAATATTTCCTGGCTAACTGTGACACATTTCAGAAAAAAAAACCTTACCTCATGCCAGGGGACCAGGTCCGATTAATGACTTACCCTGTACTTCACACTTACCGGTCTATGATCTGTGTCTCATAGAACAGTAAGATAGAGTGTGTGAAAACCAAAGAATTTTTGTACCTGTACAAAATTTGTTTTATTTAGAAAATGATTTTCTTCAAAGTAACATGCAAATCAGGATCAGAGAGCATATGGTCAACTGATCTCCCTGGAGTAATTCGGTTAAGGGCCTTACTGAAGGGCTCAATGGTGATGGCAAGAATGTCAGCATTATCATTATTATTATTATTATTATGACTATGCAGAAAGTTCCTACTGAAAAGCTTAATGGTAGATTAGAAACATATGTGGTCTTCACACTGTTCACACTGAGACAGATGCACCTGTGATTATCAACATACAAAAAAATGTTACTTTCTGAAACATATTAGAAATGAAAGTTCTCCCAGTAATATTAGAGCAGGGGTGTCCTGCATTTTTAGGTTTCCCCTCATTTAACACCCCTGATTCAACTCCTTATACTAATAACCACGCAGCTGTTGAGCTTAATAGTCTTCCTGATAACGTAGTGCAAGCTGAATTCTTAGGTTCTTTTAAATCAGAGCTAGATAAGATTAGCAACTCTGAGCTATTAGTTAAGTTCTCCCCAAGCGAGCTTGATGGGCCGAATGGCCTCCTCTCGTTTGTATAGTTCTTGTGTTCTTATGAATCATTTATGGTGGAACAGGGAAAGAACTAAGCTACACAGGGCTCCTTCTGTCCAGGACTGGAGTTGGGCACCCCTGTATTAGAATGTGAGTTCCTCAGTAGAGTACAGTTTCTGTTGGCTCTACAGAAATTGTCTTGTAATTCTTTGATCAAATTCCATGTTAACGGAGCACTGCACTTTCTTCCACTGCAGATCTTCAACTTGATGAAGTTTGACAGCTACACTCGTTTTCTGAGATCCTCCCTGTACCGAGACTGTGTGCTGGCTGAGGTCGAAGGTCGTTCCATGCCTGACCCCCAGAAACCACCTAGCAGTCCTGTCCTCTCTAAGCACAGTGCTGGCTCTGACCATTCAAGCCTCTCCACGTTGACCACACCAAGGAAGGTGAATCATGACCATGTCTTCCTGAATTCCAGCACATTTTTCCAACTATTCTCTATCACATGCCACATAATTCTGCCTCATCCGCATAGAATTCTACTACATTCACACACAATTCTACCATTTGTCACAGAATTTCAACATATAATTGTATACCACAGAATTCCATCATATACCACAGAATTCTTGCACATCCACATAGAATTCCACCACATACCACAGAATTCCACCACTTCCACACAGAATTTTACCACATCCACACCAAATTCTATTACATTAACGCAGAATTTTACCATACCACCATATACCACAGAATTCCACCACATCCACACAGAATTCTACTATCTCCACACAGATTTCTACCACATCCACACAGTATTCTACCACTTCCACACAGAATTCTACTATCTCCACACAGATTTCTACCACATCCACACAGTATTCTACCACATCCACACAGAATTCTACTATCTCCACACAGAATTCCACCACATCTGGCCACACCCAGATGAATTTCACCACATCCAGCCACATCCCACCACATTTGCCTTATTTGGCCAGTTCAGCAAAGTTCCTGTCAAGACACTTGCTGCCAGTGCTTTTCCAGGCATGTACATTTCAGTGTGTGGGAGGGCCTGGCAGAAGAACAAGCCTAAATGAGACGCCGTCGTGATCCTGGTTGCGGAGTGAAGATAAATCATTGCTTGCCAGTTCATTTTCAGGGAGCGATTTTATAAAAAGAGACATTAAATCGCTGAGTTGTTGCAGCAGTATCCATACTATAAAATAATAATTTGCTTGTGGTTTGTATTAAAGATATAATATATTGTGGACCGTCTATGGGTCCCCGAGGACCGGTTAGCTGGTGAGTGTGGATCTAAAGCCTGGCGGGATTGCGCTCAGGGCATGGGATACCCTGGATGAAATCACAGTGTACGTACACAGTCACATATTATACACAGTTTAGAGACTCTAATGGTAAGACCTTAGGTCAGCTCTTTAACTGTTAATAAACTGATACTAATCTCTCTGTACCTGTGATCAGAAGGTGGCCAGTTTGTGCCCCACCCTTGGCAAAACAGTCACATTTCCATTGGCCCTTGAGCAAGACACTTAACCCCCAGCTTAAGGGGCGCTGCACATCACCTAGCCCTGGTCTGTGACCCCCAAGCTACAGAGAGCAAGATAATCAGTGAGGAGAAGTCTTCCAATTTACTTGTGTCAATGGCAAGCAAAGCACATTTGTTTCTTGTTGTATTAGTATACAAAGATTAACCTAGAATCAAATTCTGAAATGTATTACAAAGATTTCATATTCCTTTGTCACAAAATATTTACTGAACAGCTTGTAAATGCTCATGGAAAACTCAATTCTGAGTATGATTACTAACCCATTTTTAATATTTACAAGTGATCTACAAGTTGTTTAGTAAATGCTAGGAGCAAGATATGATTGTAATGCATTTATAAAAGGGTTTGTGAATGAATATTTCTATCTATCAGTATATTGTCAAATGATTAGTGACAGTATATTAATAATTAAAAAGCAGACCATAATTTAAAATGTTGCAGAATTTCAAAAGATTGCTATTGTTGGCTATCCTCAGGAAGAAAAAAAAATCTCAGTATTTATCTATGGTAGGTGTAACCTTTCGCCTTGCCGTGCTGCCATACATTTCCTGCATGACCTTTTCAATTATTTAATGCTCCTCAGTGACAGCAAATAAGGAATTGCCATTATGACCTGCTTCTCACGCAGAGCAGGGGTCACATTAAGCACTCCGTTTAAGCACGTCATTCATTATAGAGGCTGGGGGATTCTGGGATCTACAGGTAGAGGGAGGCCAAGGGGGGAGCGAGGCTCTTTCTGTTTTGGCGCTCTCTGTAGCTTCCATTAGATTGTCACTCAGATATAATTGGTTTTATCTGTTTGGTTGTGTTGCTACACCATCCCCTGACTCCCTGTAGATCATTTTATTGGACTATGTTGATGGAAGTCTGATTCGAATGAATGAATGAACGAACGAACGAACAAACAAACAAATGAATGAACAAAAGAAACAATTAATGAATGAACGTTACATTTATATAGTGCTTTTCAAGATACCCAGAACCAATGGGAAGCCAGTTCATCCACCACCGCTGTGCAGCCCCTCCTGGATGATGCGACGACAGCCATTCTGCACCAGAACGCTCACTACATAGTAGCTAAGGTGGTCAAGGGGCAGGAGAGAATTCACAAGTTAGAATAGGGGATGGATAGGGGGCCAGATTTGATATGGCCATAGTGGGCAGTTTTAGCCAGGATATCGGGGGAACCGCCCCCCACTCTTAAATTATGGTTAAAAAAAGCAATCAAAAAATAAGCTGTTCTGCTGCTGATCTGACAGGAGAGTAAGAAACTGAAACCGACCAAAGCAGGAACCCAGGACCACAAAGAGGAACACACGGACAAGAAGAGAGGGATCTTCTCTTCCTGGACTCTGAACACCAGCTTTGGGAAGGGGTCCAAGAAAGCTGACTTGGGAGAATATAATCATGGTCAGTGTAGGTTACCTCGTCCTTAATGAGTCCCATGCGTGCCTAAATCTCAGAGCTCATGCCCCCCCCACGTGTTGTTGCTTTAGCAGATTTCTCCAGCAGCAATGGCCGACGGGAGTCGCGGGGTTCGCTGTCCTCGGGTACGAGTTTGGAGCTGGTCTCCGGACATGAGGTCAGTGCCTATGTATGTGAAGGCAAATAATTACATCGCAGAAACTCAGTTATTAATCATTTTAATTGCATACTGTGTTTTCACTTTCAACGTACGTCCCCCCATTCAGTTTATTTTTGGGAATTTTTTTGGATCAAAAGCGACCTGATTTTTTTAAAAATTTTAAATCATTTCAACGTGAGAGTGGCAAGTGTGTCATAAGACACCTTTACTAGTGTAAAAACATACAATGAAATTCTATGTGGCATAGTCATCCCCAGTGTTGGCCAACTGTTTGCTGTATTTTCAGGCCCCACTAGATGGTGCTCTCTATTCAATAAAGGGCTCAAAACATCCCCTATATTAAACTAAGAGCGCCATCTAGTGGGGTCAAAAAATACAGTAAATGGTTCATCGAGCTTCATTTGGCCATCACTATTGATCCCTGCAATTGACCACTCTCTCGCTACCAATCTGTCCCATTGATATTGTCCCTCCCATTGCCCCTTACCTAATTGGTTGTCCTGGATGTCACTCATGTAGGCAGATACCCGCCCCTCTGGGGCTGTGTGTGATAAAGCCATGGCGCAGTGTACCGTCAACTTGCCGGATGGCTCTCGTTACCCCCTGGCCATCCGCCCGGGCGTATCTGTCAGGGAGCTGCTGCTGGAGCTCTGTGAGAAACTCCACATCAACCTGGCTTCTGTGGACCTCTTCTTGGTTGGGGGAGAGAAGGTAAAATCTCCACCGTCCCCCCCCCAGTATTCAAAGGCTACAGGCACAGCAGTAGTCATCACTGACTGTGAATAACACTACAAACAGGGTTATTACAGACAGTCCCCGGATTAAGAACGTCTGACAGACAACTCATTCTTGCATGGCACCAGCGGTTTGTCTGCTCGATGTACTGTACAGTACTGTACGTAGTTTTTATTATCTCTCTATAATATTATTATTACTAAGTACTGTATTATTTTTTTCCCGACTTACTAATTGGACTCTAAGACAGATTTAGGGAGTGGAACTCGTTCATAACCTGGGGACTGCCTGCATGATGATAGTAGTGTAGTAGTGGCATAATTCAAGCACTGATCCATGCTGTAGAACACTGACAAAGTAGTAGATCTTCTGGTGATTTTAATATAAAATACAGTAGGAGAAGAGCATCTGATATAGAAGTACTAGTAGGAGGCTGATATATCTATATCTACTCGAGCTAATATATCTAGCAGTTTTCTTGTTTTATAATTTTTTCTTTTTACTTTTTGAAGCCCCTAGTTCTGGACCAAGACTGCATAACTTTGAGCACAAGAGACCTAAGATTAGAAAAACGCACTTTGTTCAGGTAGGTGTGTTTGATTAAATGACGCCCCCGCTCAATTCCATGACCAACTCTTCTTTTAATTAGTGTCAAATCAACTCAACCTCAGTACTGCCCTGCTGTCAATCTCCTGACCAAGTCCATCTGTGTTTGCTTGGCTCCATTTGCCTTTCAGGCTGGACCTCGTCCCTATTAATCGCTCTGTGGGACTGAAGGCCAAGCCCAACAAACCTGTGACAGAGGTCTTGCGGCCCGTTGTAGCAAAATATGGCTTCCATCTGAGCGACCTGGTGGCCAGAGTTGTAAGTCATCCCCCGACGCGTCGTGGTCCGAATCACAACGGGCTTTCCGTCATCTTTTTTTGAGAACGAGGTGCATCAGATGGTGGAGTTATGGGAACGGAGAGAAATGTGATCGTAATATGACTAATTTTTTAAATAAAAAAGTTACGCAACATGTGACTCATTGTAGACTGGGCTCTCTAATGAGACGCCAGGAAGAGCCGTCATCACTCAGCCCCTCCAGCCTCTGGGGTTTATATAAGGTGGCTCCAGCTGGGGGCAGACGGGGCTGTGTTGGTGTGCCGGTGAGGTCTGACACCCCCCATTCCATGTTCCTGTGTAGAGCGGGGAGTCGGGACCCCTGGATTTCAGTGCACCCATATCTAGTCTAGATGGATGCCGGGTTGTGTTGGATGTGCCTGAGCACGCTTCAAAAAAAGGTACACACATGCAAATGTACAACACGCGTAAGTATGTTTAGAAGGATTTCGCGCAACACTGAAAAAATATCCACAAAACAACTAAACGTCTCCACAAACACACATAAAGAAAGAGACACACATACATAAAAACACCCCTGTCTGATGGATTATTCTCTGCATACATGTAATTCTCATCCATGAGTCACAAGCTGCCTGCAGTAGCTAGGAGAGTGTTTATGCAAATACTGTGCCATTAAGCAACGACAGGCATAAAAATCCATGACACGAGGTGATATTTTCCCATCAATTTTTTTTGCATGTAATCCTGTCTGGTTGAAGAAAGCTACTGAAGTAGAAATAGCACTTCTGTTTATTATTGTAAGTGAGAGGTATTAACTGTGTATGTGTGAGCTGTGTATTCAGGTGTGGGTGATCTAGCAAGGAAAGTATACAAAAATGTGAGTCACGTTCTTGTGAGAAGGTTACACCACACTTAACATAACATGCATACTTTTGGAGAAGAGTTAGGGCACATCACGAAATTTTGAAACATGGCAAATGTGATGTCATATCCTCATCCTTGGTCCTCATGTCTGAGGAGCACGTGCCACCCCTAGTGGTAGCAAGTGGTATTGCAGATAGGCCTGACATCCTTACCCCTCCATTTGTTTTTGTTGCCACAGAAGACAAACAGAAGTCTGCTGCCTCGGGTTCTCGCCGCGCACCTCCTCTGACCACACGAAGTCGCTCCACAGCGGTAAGAGTGTGTGTATATGTGTATGTGGTGTGTCACCTGACGCAGTTATGCGTGTCTCTTCCACTTCTTTGTACACTGGGGTTTGTATCCTGTCTTGCCACCTCTAATGACATGCAGTTTCCTCGTGCAACACCCTGCTGCCTCTGGTCCCTCCTAACGACGCCCTATCATCTGCTGTCTGTGCTACCTCTGGCTCGTATAACCTGTCTGATTCTCAGTCTGAGTATATATGCGCACATACAGTATACACACGCACACACATTTGTAATTCTATCTTTGTGAGGACTCTCCATTCATTTCTACAGGAAAAACTGTAATCCCAACATAATCGCCTTAACCTCTACCCAGCCCTAATTTAACCGTATGTAACTACACAAAATACGAAATACTTTTGCCTTTTTAGTTTTTTGCTTGCAGTCACACACACACACACACACACACACAGACATGCACACACGCCACTCAGGATGGTGCTACAATAAGGCTGAAAAGCGCACGGCATTATGGGAGGCAAATGATGGTAGCCTGTTTGGATCTTGAAAGGCCCCAGTCCTGACCCTTAATGCGGTCTGTTTTCATTGTTGCCACCCAGGGGGATGAGAGACCTGGAAAGTCGGGCTGTGTGATGGCCAGAGGGGGCTCCAGCGGGGGGCGACCTTTCAAACACGGGGAGAAAAAAAAGATTAATATAGATGAAGCTGAAGGTAACTCTGCACTGCTTCCTCTCTCTGACATCCCAGCTGCTTACAAGCTTCATTCTACTTCTTCTCTCTAACATCCCAGTTGCTCATAGCTTCATTCAGCTTCCTCTCTTTAATTTCCCAACCACTTACAGCCTCATCCTGCTTCCTCTCTCTAACATCCCAGCTGCTTACAGCTTCATTCTGCTTCTTCTCTCTAACATCCCAGTTGCTCATAGCTTCATCCTGCTTCCTCTCTAACATCCCACTTTCCTACAGCTTCATTCTGCTTCCTCTCTAACATCTCAGCTGCTAACAACCTCATTCTGCTTGCTTTCTAACATCCCAGATGCTTACAGCCTTAGTTATACATATTATTTTTTTCAGGTATTTTTCCAGGGGTGTACGTGTGACTGTTTAAAAGACTGATTGTTTGTTTCCTTTACTGTCTGCCCCTGGCACATTTCCCTTCGCAGAGTTCTTTGAGCTTCTGTCCAGAGCCCAAAGCTGCCGGGCTGACGACCAGCGAGGATTACTGACTGAGCAGATTCTAGCGCTGCCCGACTTCCTGCGGACTCCCGCCGATCCAAAACCCGACCCCGAGCCTAAGGCCGTCCAGCCCACCCCCGCGTCACGCCGCAGCACCCTGACCGCCAGCCGGAACTTTCAGAGCCTGGACTCCACCCTGCCCGTCTGCGGCAACGGTCCCAGCAGCACTGCACGGCCGCTGCACGCCCCGTCGTCCTCCCGGAGCCACGCCCCCTTCCTGGCCTTGGTGGAGGAGAGCGAGGCCGACCTGACCCCGGTCGCGGATGAGAACGTTTCAGGATCTCCGCTCCGTTTGCCGCCAGAGGCCCCCTCTAGGAGCGAGGTGGACGCTCGGGGAGGTTCAGGTACCCCGGGAGTGTGATGTGCATGTGCATGTGTGCGCAGGTGTGGACTGAGATGACTGAAACGACCCACGTCACGTCTGGTGGATGCACCTTAATTTATTCAAAAACGAACTTCCTAAACACTTCCTAAAAATGGAGGCTAAGCCCTCTATCTGCGTCTATTTTCAGATTTCAACCATGACTAAAATATGACACTTTATATTTTTGATATTTTATTTGTAGATACAGTACATTCTTATTTCTGCCTGTCAGTTTTACTTCCTCATTCATGGGCAATCGCGAGTGTTTGCACCGTACTGCCTCGGACCCAAAGCAGGTTCTGTAGATGGTTTGACTCAGTGCTTCAGTCCTGATGGGCCCCTATAGGGACTTTGGGCTGATTTTGTCCCACATTCTGGAAGTGAGCACCAGTTACCTGTGGCTGACCATGAAGCCAGTAGAGTAACACACTGCTTCGGCTCCTGGCTCTGGACATACAACTCCAACCCGTATGTTGCGTAAACCCAAAATGAGGTCACCGAAATATGCTGCTATCTGAAACTTGGTCCAATTCAAATAAATACCACTAAAAGCAATGTCGTCTTTCTGTCTTGTCTCCCCATAAAATGCAATTCAACAATGCTTGGGAAACAGGATTTGGTTTAAATCAGCATTTCGCCGTGCAGGTGAGCTGGGAGGGAGCAAAAACCCGAGGACCGGACTGAGAAATAATGGTTTAAATGAAGCATCATTCATATTAGTTGGGTGCTGTTGACTAGTTTGCTTTCATGTATAAATCCATGTATCCTGAAGAAACAGCAACAATGTATTTGTTTTTCCCCTTTTGCTAAATTTCATAACCCACCAACTTTAGTTAACTTAATTAGGTAATTTTATGACATATTGATTAGCCAAACACGGTATGCTAGTGATCAATTTCAACAAATTCATGGGTATATATTGGATGGTTCTGACTTGAGGAGAGGTTTTGAAAAGGCTAAGCTAACATACCTTTATGTAATATAAATTTAAACATTATTTCTCTTGGAGGTCTAAGACTTCAGCACAGAACACTGCACTTTCGCAGGCTGTTTTCCCCAAGCATTGCTGAGTTACCATCCATTCACTACCATTCCGCTCCATGTTTTATGTTAGTATTTATTTCTGAGTCTGTATGCATTTGATTGGACTTAATAAACATACCTGAAATGCCAGCTCTGTCTACTGTGTGTATTTGTGCGTGTGCGTGAGGCTGAATGCCCTCGCCTCCATTTGTGTTTCATTCTGTATGCACTTCTCTGTGTCTCCCTACCAAACCTTTCCGTGCAATTTGTGTGGATTCCACGCACAGCCACAGAACTGTCCAGCTCAGGCCTGGACACAGTCTGTCCCTCTTTCAGTCACCCTTCCTCTCCTCTCGTCAATTTGTATTCCCACCTCTTCTCGAAACGGTTTTAGCTCCGTGAGTTGGCGGTTAGCGAGGGTGGTCGGGTACAAGAGAAACAGTGTCTTCCTTCCTGAAAGGTCTGCATCTCCTCACAGACTGTATGTGTGACACATCCTCGGCGAAAACGCAGAGAGGTTTCTATTCCCATGCCTTAAATCCCCCTGCCTCTCTGAGGAGGCGTAAGCTTTGTGTTACCTCTGGCAGGAACCACTGTCATCTTGTCCGCTTTGCAGGGTTTTGTTAAAGACTTGGCTAAGTAAGGGAAGGGTCAGTGGTAAGTGGAGGTGTATAATATTTTTTCTGTGCTTTGGGTCTGCTTTCTGAAGTGTCGTGAATTCATGGTTGAGGCCTCGGTTTTCCATTTTTCACCTGTGCTGTGACTCCTTCAAAGCTCACTCTGGGAGCATAGTGGGTGGAGCTCACATCAAGCCACACCCCCTCAGAACGCACAGCTTGGTAGCAATATCCCTGAACAAAATTAATGTGGTGCTGTTTGATTAAGCATTAATGAACCACCGTCATCTTTCTCGAAGGTTATACTGGGGTTGATACTGCTGGCCGATACTGTCTACACTGCTGGCAGTAATTGCACAGGAAATAAACACATGAGTACAGTCTAACGAGAGGGCCTTTTGATTTGTTATGCGATGTTTAATAATGCATTTGTGCTACCTCCAGAGTTTTAACTGATTCATTTCCATAAAGGTGAGACCGCTAGCAGATTTCACTTGCGCTACATCCGTTTCTTTGGCGAAGGTGCTATGCAAGTCCACATGACATTTAACTAGACTGCCATCCTCTGGTGAACAGAATAATTGCTGCCTGCTGTCACATGTCAGAGGGTTCCACCTACGAGCGCGACGGGAAGGTTAATGAGAGTCAGCCCTCTACCCATGCATTTTCAGTAACTGGTACATCATGCATTAGGGTCCAGTGAAGACAGTGAATACTGGAAGTCCAGAATATAAGGCTAAGTACAGTGTCACTGCGTTGTTTTTTTTCTTGTCTAATAAAAAATAGAGAAATAATTACCTGCTTATCTGCTTATCAGTTTTGGGCAAAATCGGACAGACATAGTAATGGGCAATGGACCAAAAATGTGATTTGATCTCAGATTGTGCATGATTGAATACAGTATAGATAAGGAGATTGTCCACCAGAGGGCAGCATGTTCATTAGAATTACACTGGATTCGGGTGTTGTTCGGCAACCGCGTGAGCTGTTGAGAAATCCCATCCTTTTATATTCATTGAGTGAGGCCCCTTGCAGACATAAGGCAGATGATTGACACTTTATATATTAAAGCGCACAGCATGCTTCAGAATTCTCACAGCAAGCGAGCAAGTAATTATAAAACTAAAGCACAAACCTTCTAAGCTAATCCCCGACTTTCGAGAGCTACCTGTATCTTAGGTGAGGCAGGGAGCCGAGATTCACCCTCTGATACGTTGCATTTATAGTGATTAAGAGCCTATTTTCTGGCAAAGCCTCCCTGTGCCTTTCTAGTGAATGTTCCTAGCTGTGAAAAATAATAACCAGAATGACACAGAACGGCAAATTATTGCACCGAGATGCTCGACAGTGGGTTAAGGTCAACATAAGTAAGTGGTGTCCTTGGATAGGCTGAGGTACCTTCATCCTGCTTCACATTGCCAGTGACCTGCCTGGGTGCATCAATAAACCCAACCAGATGTGAGTACCAAAGGGCCGGGATACAGCTAAACAGCTTAGGCACTGGGAAATACAAACGGCTCTTTCTATGGTCAGTCGATCTGTTTCACTTGCTGACCAAGAACATGCATGTTTGTAGTTATTTCTGGTCCACGGGATTCTGCTATACAGCTCTGATTATTTTTGCCCGTACCACACCTTAGCAGGGTTACGCAATCTTAGGTGGCTAATCTTAGACTGCATCACATGGTACCACACTCTGAAAACCCTAGTCGATGCTAGACAATGCAACGCCACACCACACCTATACAATCCTGTCTCACCACATTTTCCCAGCCACTTAAATTACATTACTATCATATCTTGCTCAATTCTGTCAATTGTTCAAGTGGTATCGGTGTTTAAAATTTGGTCTGGGCTACTGAGGCTGAATAGAACACAACATCATGTATGTGGGTAGGAAAAGAACCAAGGAACACTCAGCGTGCTGCTGGTAGGAACAGAACCAAAAAACACCTAACGTGCTGCTGGTAGGAACAGAACCAGAAAACACTCAGTGTGCTGCTAGTATGAACAGAACCAAGAAACACTCAGCGTGCTGCTGGTAGGAACAGAACCAAAAAACACCTAACGTGCTGCTGGTAGGAACAGAACCAGAAAGCACTCAATGTGCCGCTGGTGGGAACAGAACCAAGAAACACTCAGCATGCTGCTGGTAGGAACAGAACCAAAAAACACTCAGTGTGCTGCTGGTAGATACAGAACCAAGAAACACTCAGCGTGTTGACTCCCGCTCCTGTGCTACCCACTCCCTTTGTCAGTCACTCAGTAAAACAGACAGATCCTATTTACCTACCTAAACAGCACATTACAGACGACGTCTGCTCCATTATGAAGCATGACCCCATCCGCCTAAAAGCACGTAAGTCCTCTGTATAGAGGGACCGAGATACAAAGCTCTCTCCTTAGTAACTGCTCCAGCCCCAAACCTTCTGCAAATGCCCAGAAAGGCTACAAAGAGACTCATTTTAATTTAATTTACTGATGACCATTTTATCTGGCCGATATCCTGATAGCACAAAACATCTGCAGACTGCCTTCTAATGTTCTTTATCTATGATCATAAAAACTATTCCCTCATCTATATATTATGCAGCTTTTCAAATTAATTCCTTGTGTTTTATCACTTTATTTAATCCTCATTTTTTTGTATCAGTGCTAGTTGTTTGGGTAAATGTTGGCGCTAAGCCCAGATTGCTAACGTGGATCTTGATGTTACTATTTTTTGTTTCCAGGATGTGGAGAGACGCACACTCCCACAACATACCGCAAGGGGGTCTCCTCCCCGGCACTTCCCGCTGGCAGGGTCATTGACGTGGATGGGGTGCGGCTGGAAGACGCCTCAGACAGGAGCTCGGACCCCAGCCTCTGCCTGGGGGGACTGATGCCAGACCTGCGAGGGTGCCAGGGCAGAACGAGGTCAGGGATGTACCAGTCTTCCGACCTGTCCCCCCTCCTGTCCGTCAGGGCAGAAGACAGCAGGTACAGGCCAAGCTTCCTGTGAGATAAAATGAGACAGGACTACAGTACATGGGGGGGTCAAAGGCAGAAAAAAACACATCTGTCGACACACAAATTGTTAATTGTCTAGAACGATCAAATGCTGATTTTTGTAGAATGTTACCATTTTAAACAAGAGTAAGTTATTAGTTACGTTATAATAACATATTCTATAGTTTTTAGCTGCAATACTAAACATACCGTTGTTGCCCACTTTATTAGGTACTCCTGTGCACCAAGTAAGATCCCCAATTATCTCCAGAACTGCTTAAGGGGTGGATGACTTATACATATACATATATACAGAGATCTCATTCTGCACACCTCTGCTGCACTGACCTGTACTTTCTTTTGTACCTGTGATCCTCCTGGTAGCTTTAGCAAGCCTGGTCATTCTTCTCTGACTTCACTCATTAATAGTGCTTTCAGCTACAGAGCTGATCCTGCCTGGATGGCTTTTATTCATTACGCCGTCCAGTGAAAACTGTCGATGCCGCTGGGTATGAAAATCACCACCTACGGCTCCACTTTGTGCCACACTCGAAATCACTCCTGTCAGGCATCTGAGCCATTCTAACACCGAGCCTCTTACTTCAGACTGTTTGCTGTATATAATAATTTTCAGCCACCTAATTTACTGTCTGCAGGAGCTGGCTGTTTGCATTAATAGGCAGGTGTACCTAATAAAGTGGTCACTGCGAGTAGTTATTTCATAGTGTAATTATCAAGTAAAATTAGGTTTAAAAAGTACATTCTAGCTATAGCAGTGTTAGATTATTGCTCTGCAATATATTTGGGTGATTTTGGCCATGTTGGTAAATTGTTAAATTATGTCTTTATTTTCAGTTTTTAGGATCTCCCCATCTGGACAATATAAAGGATAATATATCCTCGGCCTGTGCTTGTTCCTGTAAAAGTCTGTATGGAAACAGCCTATTACAAACAGCCTATTACAAACAGCCCAGGTTCGTTTCATGCTTATCTGTAAGTGAATTATCTATGTTGTATGTAAATAAACTCTTTGATGTTTGACAAATCTACGTGCTGTTTCTGCAGAGTCACTCATGCGTGTTCTCTGCCATGTAAATACAGCTTTTTAGTATCAAGTATCTTATCTGCAAATGACTTTTCCCTCTTCTGCTCTGACCAAGATAGTACAGAAGGCAGTCTAATTAGCTGGCTATGGGCCTGGATGAATGCTTTGTCTATTTGTTTTTGTTTTGCCTGCAGTAAGTCAGCAATGCAATGCTCCTTGATTAAATACGTTGGCCAGGTCATCCCAAGAAACATTCTCAGTCTCCTTACTTCTGGATACTGTATATGAAAAAAAAGGTTAGAAATGAACAACAATCAGATGCACCATTGCACTGTAAAATGTTTCTATATAAAAAAAGGCTTCTGTTATTGATTTGTGAAATTGTATGGATTATTATACCCTATGGTTGTAATTCCCCCCTGAATTTTGTTACCATTCAGAAATGGGAATAAACACATTTTAATGTTAATGCAATAACGTGTGTGAGTGTGTGATACATACATTACACAAAACACAGGTACCATCTCGAAAGTGCTTCATTATAAAGATGTGTTTTAAAAACTTATTAAAAGTATATCCAAAAATAATCAACTAAGTTCGTTCCAGTTTTTTTCTCTTACTTTCTTAGTTTTGTTTCTGTTACTGTTCTCTGCATTTTAAATCCAGCTGTTTAGTATTAAGCATCTTATCTTAAAACAAATTTCCCTCTTCCTGAAAAAAAAGTGGTTCCCTAGCTCTCCTGTACATTTCTCATCCTTAAGGCATGTCTCACAGCAGATCTATTACCTAACTTTCAGAAAAGGTCTTTCCTAAGTGACGCAGCTGTGAAACAAGAATCCCCACTTACTAGATAAATATCAGTTCCTGGGACCAATACACTTCTTCTCTACTCTTGGAAGGAATTAACTTAAGAAGGTGTCACTGGGGACAACAAACTCACATTTGTCGCACATCCATCTAGGACTCGTATACTTGCAGGTCAACGGAGTACAAATGCATCGGCTAGCGTGGGCGATATTCGCTTTAGTTCTTCTTCGTTATGTGTTCAGCGAGAGTACGACGGTAAGTTTCTCTTGCAAAATAATGCTGTAATTCGCTGTTGCAGAGCATACCATAAAGAGGTTTTAATACCGTCTTGTGGTGCAAATAGTTCATACATCTGTAACGTGTTTTACTGACTCAGTCACATAACATAAAATATAACACATAAAATAACAAAGCGGGTGACTTTTGGGAAAAGAAGCAAAGACATTCCCAAAGGTGTCTCTACTTCTGCATTACAGGGCGTTAAGATACATTTAAGTCCTCATTACAGACCGTAAGTCCAGTAATATATTACGCGCTGACTTTCTAATGTATATTTTCGTGGGATGAAAGATAACATGGATTTTACGAACATCAATGATGAAATTTACCGCATCACTGTTGTACTTTAACTGCTGCCTAAATGGAGAATGCCCTGCAGCTTTATTTCATTTTTATTAATGCCTATATTTGCAGCGCGGAGTCCTTACCGGATCGGAAGTTATCAACACAAGGAGCATAGAAAAAAGGAGTCTCAGTAAAGGTAAAATGTTGTTATAGTCGCAGCTGTAGCCTTACTGTGGAAACCTTTGGTTTAGCTTGTGGGTAATTACAGGTTCTTTTGAATTGAATATTAGTAAGAGAACTAATAGCGGTGGTCGTGATTCAGTGTTTACCGTAGATGGACAAGAGTGCAAATTCCCATTCCGCTATGCTGGGATGGTGCACCATCAGTGTCTCCCCACCCATTCATCCCGTTTTTGGTAAGAAAAAAAAAAGCTCCATCTCTTTTGTGTGAGGAGATGACCTTTTTCCATTATCTTCTGATATCTCAGTCAGGATCACATACCAACACATGTGAACGAGCAAAAACATATGCATAAAGAGTTTAAATTTCTGGGAATGTACAAGTTCCAACAACTACTGTATCTTTCTTGATTTTTACTCAACAGTCATTAAAAGAAGGATGCCAATTTAAATTTGAATACTGAACTTGGTTAAAGGATCATGTTGAATGTCTTCTAGCATAGGCTTACCATGTTTAGTTGGTTGGTAGTTGGTTTGCTGAAAAATGGTGTGACTGAAGGTTGAGGTCTTAAAACCCATGAATGATGTTCATTGACTGCCTTTTCTGGAAGCTACTGGTGTCGCGGTGATCTTTACGATTAAGACGAGGTCTTGTTTCAGATATCAGTCTCAGTAATGCTTTCACTGAACTCCATAAAGTCCTGCACAGCTTTTCAAGTCACATGTGGTCTTGCTGTTTACACATTTATGGGTTTCTACCTCTTTATAAGGAGACCTTCCACCAAACTCAGCCTCTCATTCAGAATTAACAGAATTTCTTTGCATATCTGAATTTCAGGTGCTCCACAACCTCCAACTTTGACCGGGACAGAAAGTGGGCCTTCTGTGTATCTGAAGAACAAGGCACCAGCGGTAGGTGAGGTTGTGTGATTTTAGGTGCTGCTCTTTCTGCTCTTACCCTGTCACTCCAGCCCCTGGCCACACCCCCCCCTCCCCACGGCTGGTGTTTGCCCATACAGCAGCGGATCCATGCCGGGACCACCCATGCGCCAACGGCGGTTTGTGCACCAGTGACCCTCGACGGGGGGCTTTTGTGTGCCACTGTCCTGAGCCCTTCACCGGGAGCCTGTGCTCACAGGGTGAGCCCTGCCCCCCTCCCTCATACGCTCCACCATGGTAAAAAGTGTGCATCTCCGGGGTAAACACGGCCATAAAAGGAACTGAGCAGAGGAACTGCAGTGCCACAAATATATAAACATAGTGAAGTATCAGGCATTTATCAACACCCAGGGGCATTAGTGAAATATAAACACTGAGGAGTGTCAGTGAAAAGTGACAATCCTGAAAATATCAAACAAATATAAACACCTAGAAGTAACAGGCACATGTAAACAACTATAACCATCAGACAAATATGAAGAACCTCAAGACAGAGCAGAATGAAATCGTAATGCCTTGCATCATATAACAGAGAAAGGTTAAGGTCTTTGCTGGGGTATTGAACCATTTCATTAGTAAAAAGTGACTCGGAGTGAGGTGGATACGGTCAGACTCAATTACTATTTCAGTTTATACAGATATAATGTATTATCTGTGATATTATCTGAAAAAGCAGCATGATATTTCTGTACCATTCGTCGGGATGGTCCAAATTATTTGGTCAAATTAGGCCCTAAATATAGGCGTTATATTGTTTACTGTAAATAAGTACCTAACAGTCATTAAAATTGCGGAAACACCTAGTATTTTTGGCATTACGTTTTAAAAATTACTGGACGAATACCGGCAGTAACTTTTTTTAAACAATTAATGAATGTTACAAATATATATTGGATGATTAAATAAGTAACTGAAGTAACTTGAATAAAGTTCTGCTATCTTTAAAAATTGGAAGTATTTCCACAATTTTGGCCACTAGTGTAGGACTATCACAGTAGTATCAAATATAAACACCTAGACAAACATGTACTCACAACAGATTCCAGTTTGAGTGCTTAATAGGTGCAGAACGTATCAGTATCAGTGTCATCTGAGAGGGCAGTACGGCTCCATGTCAGATGTGTCTTTATTAAACTTGCGATTCACGTAGCGCAGACCCCCACCCAGCTCTCCTCAGGTTCTAACATTTCCACCTCATTCTCAAGCCTGTGCCTCTCCCCCCCCGCCCCCCTTCCCACATTAGAGAAGTGTTACGAAGAGGCACATCGGAAGCACTACGACCTGGGCGAGTCTTGGGGCAGAATTCATATGCGTGACGTGGAGCAGTGCACGTGCGTGGGAGGCCGGGCCGTGTGCGAGCGTGCCCGATACTCAGGTACTGCTGGGCGGCCTGGGGAAACGGACGATAGCAGTGCACGTGCGTGGGAGGCCGGGCCGTGTGCGAGCGTGCCCGATACTCAGGTACTGCTGGGCGGCCTGGGGACACGGACGAACGATGCTTTTCACTCTTGGGGGAGGGGGGGGGGCAGCAAATACCGCCTAGGCTTCTTGCTGTGTTATATAGCACAGCATGTGAGAGGTAGCACCCTGCTCGCAGCCCCCTGAAGCTCGGAATGCTGTCAGTGACACGGGCTGACATTTTCACAACCTTCCCAAACCTCTCTACAGAGTTCTCCCCACCCAGTCCGACTCATCTTATGTCCACCCCCAGCCCTAAAGCCTTTAGAAACATCTCATCTGTTTCACTTTAAAAAATTTTGTCCTCCTTCTGGGTGCTGGATGTTGGGACATTTACAAATGCTTAAAGCAGAGATTCTGTAATATGCTTAGGGGCGTTTACAGCGGCGGGGCCACAGGGGCACTGGCCCCAGCTGAAAGCTGATTGGCCAACAGAGTGTCCTCAACCATCACTCAGCGATTTAAAACGTATCATTGGTTAAGGGTAAGGTTGAGCCCTCTGTATGAATTATGATCCGTCTTTAGCCCCCCCACCTTAAAAATCCCCCACCCCAGGGTATGCTGCAATCGCATTTCAGCTTCTGAGCAAATTCCGTTTTCTAAACTGTCACATTTTACCCCTGCAGACATCTGGCTGCCTTATTCATTGAATCTCAGTACTTTACTCTAAAATACAACCGTAAAGCTGCTCTGGTGCTTGACTTGACATCCTCTGGCTTATTAGCTAAAACCTTTAATCACATGTTTTTGCCAGAATAATGATTCACCTTGTACTGTGAGTGCTGGCAAACTGCGTAGCTTAACTTAACAATGCATGCTTTACCGCGCAGCTTGTGATGGAAACCCGTGTCAGAACGAGGGGACGTGTCGGAGCCTCACCTCCACAGGGGGAGTTGTGTGTGCCTGTCGGCCTGGCTTTGGGGGTCCCCACTGCAGTATCAGTAAGTACCCTCCCTGGGTGGCCTGCATCTCAATGGCAGGCTGCCAAAATTATTGCGGTTTTAATTCTGGTGCGTGTTGCAACTGAACGCTCAGAACATGCCCTCTGCTGGTCCTTCTGAAGTAATTCCGCGTGTGGGTTAGGTAATCAAATATGTTAATGGTTGGGAGAAAATGAAACAAATCCAACGTCCCTACAAAGAAGAAAATTGGGTAAATATTCAGGGATGAAAAATACGCAAATACATTTATCTACTGTTTGCAGTTTTTATTTATTTGCATATTTGGATAATAAGAAACAAAACATAGTTTTTGTGGTCATGCGTAAACCCCCCATACACCCCCCTGTAGACCTAGAGGAGCGCTGCTACGAAGCCAATGGCGTCGATTACCGTGGCACCGCCAGCACCACTTTGTCTGGTGCCCGCTGCCTGCCCTGGAGCTCAGAGCTGCTGCACACTGAGCTGAGCCTCGCCAACGCAGAGACCGCCGCCCTGCTGGCCAGTGTGGAAAACACTATGCAGCTGGGTCTGGCGGATCATGCTTTTTGCAGGTATGGGGGTATATCTGTGTGAGGGTTAACTTGTGCCATGGGATTCAGGGGCAGACATATTGAGCTTATACTTGTATCCATTCACTCGGCTGAGCTTTTCACATAAATTCGAACAGTATACAAGGCTTGACAGTACAACAGAAGATCCCCCAGAAGCTGAGCCTGTGTCCTTTGCAGGAATCCGGACGGGGACACCATGCCCTGGTGCTACACCCTGAAGAACACAGCCATCTCCTGGGAGTACTGCGATATCCCATCCTGCAGGTTGCCAGGCAGTGAGTGAGAGTCGCCCCTCTCCCCTTCTGTCCGCTTCGGCACGTCTCACGCCCGTCCAGACCTTGTCCGCTAATCTGCTCCACAGTCCGTGAAAGTAGCTCTTTCCATCAGCAGCAGTCGGGCTGATGGCTCGTTCTTCCGGACGGCTCATTTCAGACTGAACCAAAGAACCTCTGTTATGGCTTGGAGGTGACTAACCTCAGGCTTTCCAGTGTTGGACTAATGAAGCTGCATGAAGTTGGCCTTGAAGGGGGGGTAATGAAGTAACGTCCCGGCACATGATTTGCTGAGTACAGCCACCTCGAATACCTTTCTTTATGCTTGTCGCTTGTGCCTCTCAGTGAGGTTGAGCTGTGTGGGCTATACTTCACAGCTGTAAGGTTATGGGTTCAAAGCCCTTATTTTCTTTGTATGTTCTTGTTTTCTTCTTATGTTCTCCTTATTTTCTTTATATATTCTAAGAGGAGACATCAAAGCAATGCTGCTTTGTTGAAATTCCATGGCACCCAGTCCCAGACCAATGTTTGTGTGGTACCTGAACAGGTTACTGTGTTACTTAAGGTGCTCCTTCTATGAATCTTAACCACCCTACCAACCCACCCCCTCCAAACAGATACTCGGCTGGTAATGCCAACCGTTCAGCCCACCACAGTGACCCAAACCCAACCCGGTCGCCCCCCAACCTGTGGGACGAGGCACATGAAAAGGTCCGTGCGACCTCGCATCCTGGGCGGTCACGCCGCTCTCCCGGGGGCACACCCATGGATGGCAGCCATCTACATCGGCGAGTCCTTCTGTGCGGGCACCCTCATCGCCTCCTGCTGGGTGCTGTCGGCAGCACATTGCTTTTCTGGAAAGTAAGACCAGCTCCCCCTTCCTTGCATGTCATGGGTATCCGACAGGCCTTTTGTAGTATACAGCTCAGGAGATAAATTAAGAGACCACTCTATATATTTTTTGTTTAATCCGCATTTCTAAATCCTGCTTTAATGGTGGTTCTGCTACGCTGAGCAGCAAGTTGGTTCCAGCTTCAAAATTTCTAATACAGCGATACAGAAGAACAAGGGGAAGCAGGAGACACTGGGAATGACCAGAAACCCGACAGATAAAGAGCGAAAGTGACTTTATAATGTCAGAGATGACCGTTAACTTATCTGACAGTTTCTCATGAATTGGAGGATGACCTCAAGTGACCTGCAAAAGGAACGGGAAGCATTAAGTGCAGGTGTGAGGTGCACAGCTAGGACAGTGTGTATCAGGATCCTAGAAGCAGGACTGAAGCCCCATAAAGCCAGAAAGAAGCCCTTTATTAGTGATAAACAGGGAAGAACCAGGTTTCAGTTTGCAAAATAAATATATTTATATATTATACATTTACTGACGCACAGCCATACTTTGAGAAATGAGTGCAACAAAATATTGTGCTGTGGTCTCTTAATTTTTTCCAGAGCTGTATGTTAGCAGTTTAATATTCAATTATGCGTATATATGCCTTGCCCAGTCCGCGCCATGCATCACCCTGGCATTGCGGTTCCCAGTCTGCTGCCTCTTTCTTTGGGCCGGTGTGTGTCACAGTGGGCTATGGATTGATGCCTCTGTGGAGTTCAGTTCCTGTAACTGGTGGAGTAATTATATCCCCGTTTGGCTCTTAAGCCTCTAGGTTCCTATAGGGCGCCGTTCTCTTCTGATCTTGTGCTCTGACACCGAAAACTTGCTCTTGCCTGTAGACACACTTGCGCGTCTGTGACTCTCACGCTGTGCATGATGGGATATGTGAAAACTAGCTGGCTGCCCCACAGGGCTGCTATTCTATTCTTTGCACATCCAAAGACCTTGACAGGGCTTAATTTATCACCCTCCGCATGGATAACAATTACAGAAGAGCAGCAGGCACACGCTTTCACAGCCAGTAAGGCATCCGTTTACTACTTCTCTGTGAGTAATAAACTGTACTGGATCTCACATTGCGTACGGGCTGTCCTCCCTCTGCCAAATTATTATGACATCTTTCACATTTTACCCCAAGCTAAATAATCTCACCATTACTGCAGCTGGACGTGATCTTACTGGAGCGGTTAAGTAACCCTGTTTTGTTGGCGTAACCACAGAGTTCCGTACAGTCCCGTTGTACTCGTCTTCCTTATAGTCCTCTGGCATCCCAAGTACGTGTCATCCTCGGTCAGCACCGCTTCAACGACACGGGACCAAACACCAAGTCACACCGAATTGAGAAGTACATATTCCACGACAAATACTCTGTGTATAATCCAACCGTCCATGACATCGGTAAGTTATTGTTATGTCTCTTTGCATCTATATGAAACCTTTGCTGAGACTAGTAATGTGTATTTTGGGATGGGATATTTATTGTCCAAACTGCTCATGGTGATTATACCCAGCGAGTCACTGTTGGTGATCATTAACGGAGTCCTCAGTCTAAACTCCCTGCTGTGATTAAACTAGGCGACTCACTGTTGGCGATCATTAACTCAATCCTCAACCCATACTGCTGCCTGTGATTACACCCGGCGACTCACTGTTGGCGATCATTAACTCAGCCTTCAGTCCTATCTCCTCACTGTCATTACACTCAGCAAGTCACGATTGTTATTGCCCACTTCTTCACAGATGTCCGTTGATTTTCATTGTATAGCAGAGATTGAAAGTCAGTCGCAGTATATGGAACGCTGAGAGACTGAATACTCTGGTACGTGTGGTCCTAAGCATTGCATGGAAGTCCTGTGAAAACTCACTGCTTCACTTTCAGTGCTCGTCAAACTGAAAAAGGAGAAAGGCAAGTGTGCGAAGATGACTCAGTTTGTGCGCCCCATCTGTCTGCCAGGGGAGGACATGTCCTTCCCAGACTATCACTGCTGTGACATCACTGGATGGGGACATATGTACGAGAGTAAGGTCTCCTGTTTCGGCCTTTTATTCTGTTTATATTGTGCTTTTTCCTGCAAGGTGGCCTGGTTTGCTCCATTTGTTATGTGTACACAAAGTCAGCACAAATGACTTTGCAATGTGGTCATACCTTCCATTTTGAGAGCATAAATATCTCAGTCAGAATTAGACTACTTTTGTTTTCCTGGAAGCAGCTCTTGGATGGCATGTGCCTCAGTGGGTGCCACACTGTTGCTTCACACCTCCAGGGTTGTGGGTCTGAATCCTTGAATCTCACCTCTGGTCTGTGTGTGTGTGTGTGTGTAGAGCTGACATGCTCTCCCTCTGTAGCATGGGATTCCTCCTTAAGTCGTAGGCTCGATTTCTCTAAATTACCCATTGTGTTTGTGTGAGGCTTGTGATAAAATGGAATCTTGTGGTTGTTCTACCTACACAAAAAAGTTCCTGGTTCAGAGAGATAACCAATCAGATTATAGAGGAGGTGGGCCCAAGCAAGTATAGGAGGTGGGACCAAGACATCTGATTGGTTGTTTTGATGTTTTCCTCCTCCAGTTGCTTTGATGTACCTCCTCTACAAACTGATTGGTTAACTCTCTGAAGGTTATCTCTCTGGACCAATCATTTTCCATTCTGCCCCTCAGAACATTAAGTGAACTCCCATTAGCAGAATGGAATCTTATCCAAAGTATTCCTGTGCTTCTATCCCCCGCCCATGACGCAGTACTTGATAAATGGTTGGATGGTGAATGAGTGATCAGGGGCATAGGAGCTGGAGTTGTGTGTAACCCCAAATTTTTATTTGGATTCATCCACCCCACCCCGATGAATAGACCTTTGTATTTAAATGATTACGTTTCCCCCCCCTCCCATGCCCCACCCAATAACGGACTGTCCTACACCATTAATTGAGTTTATGTTTGTATTGCATTTTGCTTTTCAATGTGGTGCTTCACTGTTGGTTGACTTTTGGTCTTTTGCGGTGTGCTCTACTTGCATGAGCTCCATTCCCCTGCTCCTGCCCTTATGATCTTCCATTTCACATTTCCATCTAGAGGCGAACGCTTATGCCGATCAGCTCATGGAAGGCGTCGTGTACATCGTCCCATTCGAGCAGTGCAGCCGACCGAATATGTACGGGACAGACGTCACTCCCACAATGCTTTGTGCTGGCCATTGGTGTGTGGATGCTTGTCAGGTGAGCCCAGGGAAGAGGAGCAGGCAGTATCTGCAGTGATGGCCAAATGGAGCCTCGTCAACCATTTGCTGTATTTTTTGACCTCACTAAATAGTGCTCTTGGTTTACTTTGGGGCATGCTTTGAGCTCTTTTCTGAACAGAGAGCGCCATCTAGTGGGGTCAGAAAATATAGCAAATGGTTCATGAAGCTTCAATTGGCCACGACTAGTATACTGAACTTCTAGGTAAATATTTACCGTAAAACCTGTAGTATGGGGAACTGATGTTCTACTCTTACTTAAGGGGTCTGTGTTCATCTGCCATCACTGTGCACTCCCTGCAGGGTGACTCAGGGGGGCCACTAGCCTGCAGCAGGAATGGAGTTTACTTCTTATACGGCATCGTCAGCTGGGGTGACGGCTGCGGCCGGAGCCGAAAGCCCGGTGTCTACACCAGGGTGACTAAGTATGTGAACTGGATCCAGAAGGTCACCAGGTCCAGACCCTAACAGTCCCAGCATCCTCAGCTTTCACAGTGGCAGCAAGAAAGGCATCCAGACATGATGGTGGCTTCGGCGTTCCACTATACAATCAACAACTGGTGTTGTGGTTGGAGAGGCCGTTTGGAGCCAATAACTACTTGGTAGACATAATGTTTTGTGATTCTATGAAAAGAGCGTATTTCATTGATTTCACTCACCATAGAATACGGTCGACCACATGTTTTTAATGTCAGTGATAGAATATAGCATGTTTTTTTTCCAGATGTCTTCCAGATGTTGTGGAAGGCTTTACTAAAAGAGAATTTCCAGTGAGTAATGAAAAGAAATGCTTAGGACGTGAACGTATGAAATGTGTGAGCACTGAAATTTTCAATAAAAACAAAGTAATACACTGTGAATGCTTGTCGACATTTTTTTGTTGTGAAACATTGAAAAAATTGTTAATCGAGATAAGGATTTCAATGCTTGCTCCTGCTAAAAACATTTTTAGTGCATACATGCTAAGTTAATTCATATTCTTTAATCAATATAATCACATTGAATAACCACATGACTAAAAACACACAGCTACATTTATGTGACGTTTCATCCAAAGTGATTGACAGTTAAGGGATGGGTTACAACTAATGTATGCTACCAGGGTTTTAAACCTAACACTTTTGTATTCTTAGTGTAATTTTCTTAGTGTAATTTTCTAGTTGGTGAGCTATAGGAGTGAGGAGCCAAGCAACACTCACTATACGCTCACTGCACAACCGGAAAACTCGTGCATGCCCCTAGCACGGTGCTAACATGCTAAAAGCTAAAATCTAAAACTAGTGTATTAAATTCAGTGTCCCTTAAGTTGATTTTATACAGTACCTCGTCGCGACAAGTTGCGCCGTATCACTTACAGACACACAGGTGAAGGCATCCACACAGCACACTGTGTAAGCAGATAAAGCCAGAAGACAGCAGAGAATAGTAATAACAAATGTCAGAATTTTCTGCATGCTGAGTTTTAACTGGTCAATTATTCTGGGATTTGGTGTTGCTTCTTAAGAACTTCGTATTGCGGACACTGCATTTATTGACCTTTAAAGAAGCCGTTTACCAGAATGCCAAATTCTCCTACGTAGTGTGCAACTCTTCCAGATACATTTTTTTATTTTGAATGTCTTGAAATCAATTGCAGCCTCAATTACATTTGATCTTCACTATAACAATTCAGTATTATCTCACGGCAATAAATCTGTTTGCATCTTTGGCTGCTTTTTTTCCACGACCGATTTCTTCCATTTGCATTGTTGTGACACTTAGAAACTGAGCCAGTAATAAGATTTATAAGTCATCTCAAGCTGTTATGGCACTGAGCTGTTACCTGTTGAATCATTTCAAACTTGAGCGTGCACATATACTGTAATTCCACGCTAACAGCTTTTTAAAACGAGATGTACTGTGTCTTGTGACGTCTGGTCATTTTGTTGCTTTTTTTTCTACTGAAGCGTCAGCATGAGGAAGTTAAAGGGCCAGCGCTTGTTTATTCACACTTATTCATGTGGTCGTCAGCAGATTGGCCCCCTGACGGAGCGCTGAACAAACCCTCAGTCTACTGGTGAGGCTGGATCAGCAATAGCGACATTGCAGGTAGATCATGGGATTATTGATGCCCCGTTGTCAGATTTTGCCAAGTATTTATCCTCACTTAATAGGTGGGTTTAGTGTGGCGCTTGTGACCCAGCCTTCTGCACCTTCTGGGTTATAGCTAATAGCTTTGTCGTCTCCTAGATAAGTATCAATGGTCATTTTGATTTCACCAGCTCTTTTGGCTTTAATGTAATTAAACGGTGTCTCCTGTTTCGCTTTCCCTTAACTTTTCTTGCCCTTTATGAATGACAGAACTGCGTCCTATCCAGGGGGCGCCCCTATGCATTCTGGGATAAACTCAAGCCCCACCCCACATGACCATAACCCGAACCTATGGTTAGAAGATGAACGGATGGATCTATTATATACACACGTGGACAAAATTGTTGGTACCCTTCAGTCAATGAAAGAAAAACTGACAATGGTCACAGAAATAACTTTAATCTGACAAAAGTAATAATAAATAAAAATTCTATGAAATTTAACTAATAAAAG